>CAJINU010000068.1:490472-532215 GCA_905178165.1 Amoebophrya sp. A25
ACAACAGCGACAACAGCGACAACAGCGACAACAGCGACAACAGCGACAACAGCAACAACAGCAACAACAGCGACAACAGCGACAACAGCAACAACAGCAACAACAGCAACAACAGCAACAACAGCAACAACAGCAGCAGCAACAGCAACAACAGCAGCAGCAGCAACAACAGCAGCAACAGCAACAACAGCGAGCAACAACAGCGAGCAACAACAGCAGCAACGGCAGCAACGGCAACAACAGCAACAACAGCAACAACAGCAACAACAGCAACAACAGCAACAACAGCAACAACAACAGCAGCAACAGCAGCAACAACAGCAACAACATCAGCAGCAACATCAGCAGCAACATCAGCAACAACATCAGCAGCAGCATCAACATCAGCAGCAACATCAGCAGCAACATCAACAGCAACATCAGCAGCAACATCAGCAGCAACATCGGCAGCAACATCAGCAGCAACATCAGCAGCAACATCAGCAGCAACATCGGCAGCAACATCAGCAGCAACATCAGCAGCAACATCAGCAGCAACATCAACAGCAACAACAGCAACAACAGCAGCAACAGCAGCAACAGCAGCAACAACAACAACAGCAGCAGCAACAGCGTCCGCTTTTTTCGCTATCACTCAACAGCAACAGCCTCCGCTTTTTTTCGCTATCACCTTCAGAGCGCCCGCCACGCGGGCCTCCTTTTTCATTCGTTCACTTGCTCGCTATCATCCGGACACGGAGCCACGAACGGGACAGAGAGAGAGAAGAAGAGAAAAAACCACGAACACCAACAAGCCACGACAGACGAAGACAAGCGCAACGCCAGAAAACTTCCAGCGCCCGCGCACTCTTTGGGCCTGTTCGACGGTCATTCTTATGGCACTGCGCCGGACTTTTTTGGACCTGTGGCGCGGATCTGCTCAGATTCTTGGCCTTGCAGGTAGGTTCCTTTGGTGGGTCTTTCTCTGTCGATTTTCAGGGACTCGATCAGCCTCTTCGTTGATTTCTCTCACAACTTGAGAACTGCGACGACCCTGACAACATCAAACCAGAAGCAGACACCTAGCGCCCGCCGGCGCAGGGCTGCTCGTTGCTACCGTCTTGGGAGCGGGGTCCTCCCGTTTTTCGCTATCATTTTCGCACGACCCTCGCGGGCCTGCCTCCGTTTTTTTCGCTACCACTTTCGGGGGGCCCCCCTCTTTTCGCTGACTATAATTCGCGACGACCCTCGCGGGCCTCCGTTTCCCTTTGTCCTTGTTGTTCGCTATACTTCAGACACAAGGCCACGATCGAACAGAGAGGGAGAAAAGAAGAAAAAAACCACGAAAACCCGCGCCAGCCATGGCCAACGCGTTGGAGATGGCGCCCGCGGTGATGCGTGTCTCACTGCCCGCCGGCGCCTCTTGGTTGCTTGTTCTTACTGTGGGAACGGGGCCCCCTTTTTTTCGCTATATTTTGCGGACGACCCTCGCGGGCCTCCGCGGACCTTTGTCCTTGTTCTTCGCTATGTAAGTATAGTTCGGACACAAGGCCACGAACGGGACAAAGAGACGGAAGAGAAGAAAAAAACCGCGGACACCCGCGCCAGCTATGGCCAACACGTTGAAAATGGTGCCCGTGGTGGTGCGTGTTTAACTGCCTGCCGGCGCCTCCTGGTTGCTTACTCTTGTCACCATCTTGGGAACACGGCCCCCCTTTTTTCGCTATAATTTGCGGACGGCCCTCGCGGGCCTCCGCTTTGTTTCCTTTGTTCTTGTTGTTCGCTATGGTTCGGACCCAAGGCCACGAACAAGACAAAGAGAGAGAAAAGAAGAAAAAAGCCACGAACACCGGCGCCAGCTGTGGCCAACGCGTTGAAGGTGGTGCCCGTGGTGGTGCGTGTTTCACTGCCCGCCGGCGCCTCTTGTTTGCTTGTTCTTACTATGGGAACGGGGCCCCCTTTTTTTCGCTATAATTTGCGGACGACCCTCGCGGGCCTCCGTTTTGCTTTGTTCTTGTTGTTCGCTATAGTTCGGACACGACAAGGCCACGAACGGGACAAAGAGACAGAAGAGAAGAAAAAAACCGCGAACACCCGCGCCAGCTATGGCCAACGCGTTGAAAATGGTGCCCGTGGTGGTGCGTGTTTAACTGCCCGCCGGCGCCTCCTCGCTGCTTGTTCTTACTATGGGAACACGGCCCCCCTTTTTTCGCTATAATTTGCGGACGACCCTCGCGGGCCTCCGCGTTCCTTTGTCTTTGTTGTTCGCTATGGTTCAGACCCAAGGCCACGAACGAGACAAAGAGAGAGAAAAGAAGAAAAAAGCGACGAACGCCCGCGCCAGCTATGGCCAACGCGTTGAAGATGGTGCCCGTGGAGGTGCGTGCTTCACTGCCCGCCGGCGCCTCTTGGCTGCTTGTTCTTACTATGAGAACGGGGCCCCCATTTTTTCGCTATAATTTGCGGACGACCCTCGCGGGCCTCCGTTTTCCTTTGTACTTGTTATTCGCTATAGTTCAGACACAAGGCCACGAACGGGACAAAGAGACGGAAGAGAAGAAAAAAACCGCGGACACCCGCGCCAGCTATGGCCAACGCGTTGAAAATGGTGCCCGTGGTGGTGCATGTTTAACTGCCCGCCGGCGCCTCCTGGTTGCTTACTGTTGTCACCATCTTGGGAACACGGCCCCCCTTTTTTCGCTATAATTTGCGGACGACCCTCGCGGGCCTCCGCTTTGTTTCCTTTGTTTTTGTTGTTGTTCGCTACTGTTCGGACCCAAAGCCACGAACGGGACAAAGAGGGAGAAAAGAAGAAAAAGGCCACGAACACCCGCGCCAGCTATGGCCAACGCGTTGAAGGAGGTGCCCGTGGTGGTGCGTGTTTCATTGCCCGCCGGCGCCTCCTCGTTGCTTGTCCTTACTATGGGAGCAAGGCCCCCCTTTTTTTCGCTATATGATTTGCGGACGGCCCTCGCGGGCCTCCGCGTTCCTTTGTTCTTGTTGTTCGCTACAGTTCAGACACAAGGCCACGAACGGGACAAAGAGAGAGAAAAAAAGAGAAAAGCCACGAACACCCGCGCCAGCTATGGCCAACGCGCTGAAGATGGTGCCCGTGGTGGTGCGTGTTTCACTGCCCGCCGGCGCCCCTTGGTTGCTTGTTCTTACTATGGGGACGGGGCCCCCTTTTTTTCGCTATAATTTGCGGACGACCCTCGCGGGCCTCCGTTTTCCTTTGTTCTTGTTTTTCGCTATAGTTCGGACACAAGGCCACGAACAGGACAAAGAGACGGAAGAGAAGAAAAAACCCGCGGACACCCGCGCCAGCTATGGCCAACACGTTGAAAATGGTGCCCGTGGTGGTGCGTGTTTAGCTGCCCGGCGGCGCCTCCTGGTTGCTTACTGTTGTCACCATCTTGGGAACACGGCCCCCCTTTTTTCGCTATAATTTGCGGACGACCCTCGCGGGCCTCCGCTTTGTTTCCTTTGTTCTTGTTGTTCGCTATTGTTCGGACCCAAGGCCACGAACGGGACAAAGAGGGAGAAAACAAGAAAAAGGCCACGAACACCCGCGCCAGCTATGGCCAACGCGTTGAAGGTGGTGCCCGTGGTGGTGCGTGTTTCACTGCCCGCCGGCGCCTCCTCGTTGCTTGTTCTTACTATGGGAGCAAGGTCTCCTGCTTTTCGCTATAATTTGCGGACGACCCTCGCGGGCCTCCGCGTTCCTTTGTTTCTGTTGTTCGCTACAGTTCAGACACAAGGCCACGATGAACGGGACAAGGAGACAGAAGAGAAGAAAAAAACCGCGAACACCCGCGCCAGCTTTGGCCAACGCGTTGAAAATGGTGCCCGTGGTGGTGCGTGTTTAACTGCCCGCCGGCTCCTCCTGGTTGCTCACTCTTGTCACCATCTTGGGAACATAGCCCAAGCCCCCCTCTTCTCGCTATAATTTGCGGACGACCCTCGCGGGCCTCCGTTTTCCTTTGTCCTTGTTGTTCGCTATAGTTCAGACCCAAGGCCACGAACGGGACAAAGAGACGGAAAAGAAGAAACAAACCGCGAACACCCGCGCCAGCTATGGCCAACGCGTTGAAAATGGTGCCCGTGGTGGTGCGCGTTTCACTGCCCGCCGGCGCCTGCCTCCATCCTGGCCCCCCTGATTCCCTTCGAGAGTGTCCGCGGGGGGTCAGTTTCCCTTCACCTTTTTGGTCCTCCTTTGCTTTTGCTCTTCATCCTTTGCTTGCTTGTTGTTTCCCTCTTTCCCTTTCTGGCCCCTTTTCCTGTGTCGCGCTCTCTTGTTCCTCGCTGCTTTTTCTTCTCCTCGCTCTCCTACTTCTTGTCGCTGATCTTCCTGTCTCATCATCGCAGGCACGTCATAAGCCTTTTACTAAAAAGATTGGCAGCGCTGCCACATTTTCAAAGGGAATCGGTGGCAGTGCTGCCACCTCCCTCTTGTATTTAAAGTCAGCGCGCTCCCGCTCC
Organism: Amoebophrya sp. A25; assembly: GCA_905178165.1. NCBI lineage: Eukaryota > Dinophyceae > Syndiniales > Amoebophryaceae > Amoebophrya > Amoebophrya sp. A25. The sequence continues at coordinate 494,931 of CAJINU010000068.1, forward strand.
CCTTTGCCGCAACGCGGAGGGGAGTGCGCGCACTTCGGGCGCCCGTTTCACCTTGTGAAACCATTCACCCCCGCCCACGTCCCTAAAGTATCCTTTTCCCTTCCTTAACGTCTCCCGGGGCACCCGGGCCCGGGGAGTTTTGTAAAATTCTTTAAAATACATATTTTTATATATCTATATGTAAGTAGTATTCCTTGTTCGTCGAACTCGGATTATATGGATCTGCGTGACATTCGCCGAAAGAGTGTGAACGAGTAAAAGACTGCAGTAAAGAAATAGCTAAAAAAAGAAATGAAAGATCGCGCGTTGGCCTCTACTTGGTAGAGTTGGTATATTCACTCAAGTATGGAGTTGGTCTATTCACTCAAGCATGGAGTTTTTTAACTCACAAAAGGTTAAAAAGAGTTTGTTTTGTTGTAAAAAAGCCGTGTTTTTGTTACTTACTGTTGCGTTCTAATTCTTTGTTACTTACTGTTGCATTCTAATTCTTTGTTTCTTACTGTTGTATTCTAATTATTAAGTTCTGGACTTACACTTCGTGCTAGGTAAATGAGTGAAAGAATAAATGAAGATGAGCCTTCATCCGTAGGCATCTTGAAAGTACAAAATAACTCCATCTTCTGCATGGTGATAGACATAGATGAGATAGGCGCGCGGTCGTTGTTTATACCACGACAAAAGCGTGTCCATTATTTCTCTTGTTGCTTGCAATAGCTCAAATGGCCGACCACTGGCAAGATGACTGGCGTCGTTGGTTTTTGCTCCGTCGTATTTTCCGCCTGTGTAAAAAGAGGAAAAATAGCGAGTCCCTTTTGGACAACACGCAACAGAAAATTATAGTAACGTGCTAGTTCTGAATGTTGATAGTCGGGGGAGCACGAGGAGACGCTACAGCAGCTTGTAAAGATGAAGAGTGGAAGTCTAAGTCTTGTTGATCTTCAAAGAGTTGCACGCGCTCCATTAAGTACTTCTATGTAGATCAAGGAGCCCGATTACTATGCTCCACGTCCACCTACAAGAGCTCCATTCTGTAGTAAGATACAAATATACTTTTTTCAAAAAAAAAAAATACCAGTTTCTTTGTGATTGTTGCGAAGTTTCTTCTTGCTTTGATTTTCCGTAGTTTGTAAAGAAAAAAGTTCCTACTTGAAACATGAACATCCTCGTTGCAGCTCCTTCACTACTACCCTTCCTAAGGTTTGAGAAACTTCTTAAGCAATCCGCTCTGTCTTACTACAGCTATATCTTAAGACGGAGGAAAAAGAAAGTTCAATGCAACAAACTAATTAAAGTGTCGTACATACCCCACGATTGGGTACACTACTACTACTACTGCTACGCCGCAAAACTTTTGACTCTGTTTCTTGAACTCGAAAGTAAATGAACTAACTCACCCGTGTTTATCTTTTTGACACCCTTACGGCCACTCGCGTGGTTTGGTGTCTATAACTTAAAGCCTGGTGACAGAAAATATTACAGAGCCTTCAGCCCTCCAACAAGAACAACAGACTAAGCGAAGACTGTCACTCTGGATATTTTATGGAGTATAGTGTAGACTGCTCATCGGTTTCTCGTTTCTTCTCTTTGTATCTCTCATCTGATTACCTCCGACCAGTTTTTAACCTTCTTCCGGCTCTACCGTCCCGCCTCCTCCTCATCCCAGGTATTATATTCTGATGCGAGCACCACGGGTGGGGGCCGGGTTTGGGGTGGGGCTAGGCGGGCGGTTCTGGCAGCCAAGTAAGCTGTCAGGTAGACTTGTATGGAAGTAAGTAAGTGGCTCGTCGAAATAAACGTGAAAAGTGCTCTTTTTAATGTGTGCAAGAAATGTTTGAGTTCTCAGGTATGTAAACAAGCGAGCGAAAGATGTTCTAGTAGGTCCTCGCGAATTGGGAACGCGAGCCTTTGCGTTTTCTCTTTCCCGCCCTCCCTCTCCTGAGTAGTTAAATATATTGACGTACGTACGGTAGACAGCCCTAAGAGCAAAAAGATATGGCCAGAACATGTTCTTCATCTTCTGCGGTAAACAGATGGCTTCCTCTTGTGATAATGGCTTGAATGGAAGTTTCTGCTTCTACTTGCTAAATCAGAAACCGTCCGACTCTCTTCATCAAGGTCACCGCGAAATAATCAAGACCTCCAACCCCCGCTATTTTCGGATCTTCCTGTAAACTACTCCACCTTCATGACAATAATTATTCACTAGTAGAACTTACTCCCCGCACCAGAGTGCCCCAGGAGACGTTAAATCTTCGTTCGGTATGTGTCTTACTATTTTTTTTTGTTCTTTGAGCGCACCCGTGTGCCCCCTTACACAAACATAAGTGTCTGCAGATTGTTAAGGCCTTTTATTTACTTGATAACTCTAATTGGGTAGGTACTATCGTACAGCTGGCACTGTACAAAAGATAGTGCAACGTGATCATGCGATAAGTAAGAATCAGCAACTACTGCCTGTAATTCGCGGCTCTTATCTCACGCTTACCAGTTATATCTTCGTTCGGTTAAGGGGCTAAGATCTTACTGCTTGTAGAAACAAGCCCTGCTAGTACAAGGCCATCTTCTCGTGTAGTGAAAGCAGAAGCAGGGTAGTCTAGAAGATGTAAGATCAGCGGCGCCGGTTATAAAAACCTCCTGTCTAAAAGCTCAACACTTAAGTAACACGCTTCGCGCCTGAAGTACCCTGCTAAGTCAAAGAGTAGGTTAGGTGTTTTGCTTAGAGTTTTCTTTCTTTTGTCTAGGTAGTGTATGATGACAAGGTAAAGTTAGAGAAACTAGTGCCAAACTTAAGACAGCGCCAACAACTGCAGGCTAAGCTGAATAAAAGGCAGAGGTCACCACGCCTTCACTGGTAGTTGTTGTCTCGTTTATTTTCCCTGAACCTATGTGACTCTGAAAGGCTGCTCTGTGACTCTTGAAGAACAGTCCGGGTCTGTTGTCAGGAGATCTCGAAGTCAGTCAATCTAGGACAGCTGCTAGGTAAATCCTCTATCCCCCATAACTGGGCACACTAGTACTATTTATTGCCATTTTCTTCAGGTTATAGGTACTGCCACTACAACGAGCATGAAGACACGACTGACGTCTGTTTTCATTGTGCTGAAGATCCACCAGTAATAAGGGCCGCCCATATTTTTGAGCTTAAGCTCCTTCTCTACGCATCCATGAGGTAAGGCGTTTCTGGGGATCTTCATTAATATAACGAGGAAAAGAGGCGAGTACTTGGGTGAGGATGAACTGGCTTGAAAGTCTAGAGTAAGAACTGAATTTCAAATCATAGAGGAACTACTACCCAAATGTTGTAGAAGATAGATGTATGAAACCGAAGATCGTACTAGAGTAGGCGCCGATGCGCAAGAAGATGAACACATCATGTGACAACATCATAAAGCAGGTAACTTCCAACTTTTTAGACAACATGGCTCCTTCATGGAGCATCAACAACGCAAGCCGAGCAGTTAGTCACATGGCTCTCATCAGCGATGTTATGGGAATAATGATGTGCAGAAACGTTCTACTTCGCATCCAATGGGAGAATTAAAGTGCCAGCCTTCTACGTGATTATGAGGATGTCGTGCCAATATATCTTGAGCTACACCTAGTTCAGGGTATGCTACGCCAGGCGCATACTCAAAGGCCACCTTAATATTTTTGATATGATTTCTTTTTTGATTATCGGAATTATAAACTTGAATGCTTGCGTCCGTCGTCTATTTTGAGACTCCAATGCTTTTTTGCTGTGTAGTCTAGGCGACCTCTCGTGAGTCTGTCCATAATCACACGCATGCTCTATAACATACAGAGTTGGCCTCTCATGTTTTCGAATCTTTTCTACCGCCTTCATATGAGTAATTTGTTCTCTTGACTCTCCCGGCGTAGCGAAGTTTGTCTGAAGTTTCTTCCAAATGCAGCGTTAGCAGGGGGTAGAGGCTACATTCGTCGACTGCATGAGAAGGATAAACCGGCTGGCTCTACAGCTACTTCGAGAGTAAAAAGAGGAGCGACACTCTGAGTTGTAGAGATAAAAACACAAGAAGCGCGACATTTGCTAGCACTGGGCGCGCTTCCGCTCCAAGAGCTTTCTCGCAACCGTTGTGAGGCATAAACGCGGTGTTCTAAAAATTCTTCAACCTCCTGGTCCACTGAACCCCTGGTCCAGTGTCTGTTGCGTGTGAAACGTACTGTGCCCCAGGTGGTGGCCAGAACGGGTAAAGCTCAGGCCGCTCTTTCAGTAGCCCCAGGATACAAAAAAAGAGACTTTTCCTGAAGTCTTCAAATCCAAACCTCCCAAACAAGATCTTGCGCAGCTTCACATCGCACGATGATTGACATGATCGAAATTTACAGGAAGATCACCTAGAAGTCGAGGAAAGATCATGATGGCTGTTGAAAGCGATCTTGATGCAGTTGCTTTTACATGACTGAAAATGTTTGATAATGCTCATCACGACAATAATGAAAATCAAAATAAAATCCCACTCGACCACGAAGATCTGACCGAGGATCCTAGTAGCATGATATTTACTTCCACCCTGCTTTGTCACAATTTCATGATCTTCATAGGTGGGTCCTAGTACTAGTTCAACTCCAAGGATAATCAAAAGTGTGCGTAGGGAGATGTGATTGAGGAAAAACAAGAATAAGTAGTAGAACACGTGAGGAAGACCAAAAATAAGAATACACGACCGTAGAACACGACTCGAATGCTTGATTGTTTGAAAACTATATCCGCTTCACCAATCGCTAGTACAACAGGAATTATACGAACAACGACAAGTGGAAGAACACGTAATATTGTAAGAAGTGTCTTTTCTTTTTCTTTCACTACCCCAATAGCAGCTATTATACCTACGAGGACTACAAGTTGTATTCTCTTCAATCGCAGTAAACATTTTGGATCTTGTTCCTACTTTTCATTTTCCAGCTCGTGGTACCCGTTGAAAAATACCTACAACACTAACATAAGCATATCAGCCCTCACCACAACAACCACCAATCCAACAACAATCAAAATGGCTGCTCCAAGCAACAAAAAGTACGTGGACGCACGTCCAGATGTGGAGGGGCTCACGAAGCGCCGTTTCTTCTTCCGCCAAGCTTCCGATATCTACGGTGGCGCTGCCGGTTTCTTCGCCTACGGCCCACCAGGTTGCGCTATGAAGAACAATTTATTTGCGTTGTGGAGACAGCACTTCGTTGTCGAAGAAGATTTGATGGAAATCGAAGATACGTGCATTATGCAGGTAGAACAAGATGTTGCTTTTCAACTATATTAAAATTAAGTTTAACTTTGATTATTAGTCACCCAAGGACTAGCCAGGTGCCGGGGGGCTCGATGTGCAGGGTTCACAACCTAACCTAACCTAACGATAAAGGAACTTATAACAAGTTACTTTTTCGCTATCGTTACTAGCGTGGGCGTGAGGGTGCTGAGTACTTATTTGTATTTTTAACACTTTCTACAGACTTCGACTCGTTTTCATTCATCCGAATATAATTATAGACTACCTGCTCATCCAACCATTTCTTTGTCCTGTTCCTACACCATGGCATCAACCCCCAATGAATACCACTTACATATAAATCAACAGGAGCGAGTCCTGAAGGCCTCTGGTCACGTTGAGAAGTTTTCTGATTTCGTAGTCAAGGATAGCTTGAACCCAGAAAAGTTTTGGCGAGCTGACAAGCTCCTCGAAGAGGAGATGGAAAAGAGAATCGCTGGCACACAGGATGAAAATTTGAAAAAGGAATACAAAGTTGTCATCAACAGTGCTGATGGCTTCGATGCGAAGGGATTGGTTGAGGTAATTGATTTTTGTTGGTCTAAGAAACCACTTCTACTTTAAAAATATGACTTTATTTTTCCATTTTTTATTCAAAGAAGTCGAAAAAAATAAAGGTATTAATTTTCCGAACCACTTCTAGGTTTTCGAAAAGTACCAAATCCGCGCTCCCGAATCTGGGAACCCGTTGACTGAGCCAGTCGCTTTCAACCTCATGTTCCCCACACCGATCGGTCCAGTCGGCGGCGAGAAAGGTTTCCTGAGACCTGAAACTGCTCAGGGCACTTTCCTGAACTACAAGTTCTGCAAGGAACAGAATGGTGAGCGCATGCCATTTGGCATCGCGCAAATTGGCAAGGTCTTCCGAAACGAAATCGCGCCAAGAGCCGGCTTGACGCGGATGCGTGAATTCCAGCAGGCTGAAATCGAATGGTTCATCAAGCCTGGCGCATACGACCATCCGAAATACTGCGAAATCAAAGACTTGAAGATTTGCTTGTACTATTCCTTTTGAAGGATGTTAAGATAGAGTTCTTCTTGTTTAAGAGGATTTTTGTTTGAAAAACCATTTTTCATTTCTGTTGAACAACAGCACATCTTCAAGCACTTTCTCCATCAGGAACCGGTCGACCAAAAAATGAATATTCAAATCAGGTTCGGCGAGGCCGTCCAGCTGGCTGGTGAGGAGCCAAAGGCCGTTTCCATCCAGGAAGCATTGGATACTGGCATCATCCGTGACGCCAATCAGACCATGGGTTATTTCATCGCTCGAACGTTTTTGTTCCTCGTCAAAATCGGCTGCAATCCTGAGCACATCCGCTTCCGGCAGCATCTTAAAACCGAGATGGCACACTACGCCTGCGATTGCTGGGATGCAGAGACACTCACTTCCTACGGTTGGTTGGAGATCGTTGGAATCGCCAACAGATCTTGCTATGACTTGAACGCTCATGCCAACGCCACAAAGCAGGATCTGAAGGTCAGAGAGACTCTGCAGGACCCGGTTGAGGTCGATAAGACGGAATTGACTAAGGAGTCTGCGAAGTTGATCATGCAGCATTTGAAGAAAGCTGGCAAACCGACAAAGGAGGCCTTGGAAGCTATGGACTACGAGTCCCTTAGAGCGTTGCAAGCCAAGGCAGACGCTGGAGAAGCGGTGTCAGTTACAGTGGCTGACGAAACTCACGAAATTCCAGCTGAGAAATTCAAGACAACTACGAAGAAGGAGAAAGTGACGACAATCAGCTATACACCAGGTGTCATCGAACCGGCATTCGGCATTGATCGTATGATGTTCAGCGTATTCGAACACACATACCAGGAGAGGCCGGCGGACGTACTTCTTGTTATAGAGGACACTTCATTTTGATTTGAATTTGATAATCTGGTGTTGGATTACAATGATCGATGTTCTTTTAAGCTTAAGGGTTGAAACATTTCATTTTTTTTTTACAAGCCTTCTCTAGTACTTGAGATGGCTACTAAAAAATGAGTTGTTTCAACCCTCACTTCTTCATGAAAATTCACGCACAACATCTTGATCGCGAAATCTACTCACCTACTAGAAGGTCATCAACATCTTCATCCACCTAATGTTCATCAAACTAAAACTGAACAGCCCAACGCCGCTGCTGACGCTCAGAAGCGTGCCTACCTCCGCCTTCCCGCCAACATGGCCCCGTACAAGTACACGATCCTCCCAGTCGACAACAAGGTGAAGCGCCATGACCGATTTGCTTCCGTTGTGAAGCAACTCAAAAAGGACTTTGCTGTCCTCAACTGTGCTGGCACTCTCGATGACACTGGCGCTACTATCGGCAAACGCTATGCACGTAATGACGAACTCGGTATTCCATTTGCGATTACCATCGATTTGGATACCTTCGAACTGAACGCGGCAACAGTCAGAGAACGCGACAGTTGCGGTCAGATCCGAGTCCCGCTGAACGATATCCCCGGTTTGATTTGCAAGTTGTTTGAGGGCAGCTTGACCTTCGCTCAAGCGCAAAAGAGCTACTCCGCAGTCGAAAATCAGGCTTCGCAGCTAGTCGGCATCGCGGTGGCGAACTAAGTAGATTTTTGACGTAGTAGTAGTGGCAAAAATTGTGCAGTTCATCTGTCAGAACCAACAAGTAAATAAAAATAGTAGAGGAAGAGGCTCTTCTATCTTGGGACCACCACTAATCGCTAGTATCGAAGATGTCAAACGATCATGTGGTGCAATCGTGTAGTAGAATTCTTTTTCTACACAATCGTAAACTCTTCTATCTTCTAAAAACAAGGTTCATCGCGAAGCGTTGAGCGTGAGCGTAAAATCGGATCGTTCCTGCTGTGCCGGTCTTTGATCGGGACGACGAGATTCGATTTTTGTTTCGTTTTGTCGAGCGGATCTCCTGCACCATCTCCGAATCCAATCGTGTATCTAAAGATAGCTCCTAGTTCTTGATGAAGATGAATATGGTCGTATCCTCATCATTATTCACAATTTGACAATCAACGCAATTATGTTGTTAGAAGAGCTGCAGCACATGGCAACAAGATTGTTCTGATTCGCAATTGTCATTCAGCGCCCATCTGAACAACATAAACGCACGCGCTGCACAAAAAGGATTTGTAGATTGAGATTGAATTGTCAACAACCAGACTGCTTCCCAGCAGTTTTCAACCTGTGATGACTCGCGCTGAAGAATACAAGAATTAATACAAGAAAAGCCAACAAGTATACTGGAACTGGTCGTGGTTGCCAGCGTGCCGTGAGCGTAACGGCCTTGGACCGTGTGCGCATTGTTCAACGGTTTCTAGACGTGCTCGTATTACAAAATATTTGTACCATAAGCAGCGGCCGTGACGCGTCATCAGAAAACGTTCATCTGTGCATTGTTTTCCTCTTGAAAGTTGGGTCTGATCATCCATGTTGTAAGTCCCTAGTCAGTTCACGATGGAAGAACCGCAGGAGCAATGTGTGAGAATATCAGCAAGAAGAGTTGTTCTAGTAGCCAAGGAGAAGGAGAGATCTTGCACAAGAATGCAGTAGATGATGAAATTCTTGCACATCACTAGAAAATTCACTAGTCCCTCCCGCCACGTCAACCAGCACCCCAACTACCTTTGAAAGCAGGAACGTCGTAATTTCAAAAAGATAAGGCAAGTGGTGGGTGGATGGCAAAAACTTGATGGATTGTGAGAGTTGGTCTTAGCCGCGGCACATGCTCTATTCTGTTACTCGTCGCAAATTAATCGTAGATCTAGCTGCATTTATAATAAATATAGGAATAGAAATAGATCATCATTATGCGCTTACGCATATGCAGTTCTCGTTGTTCTTTTTTTACAGTGGACGTATATCAATCTACTTAATAGCGTTGTATGCCGACTTCTAGTACTAATGAAGTACCTGCTGCATTAAAGCTAAAAAAATGTTTCGTCATCTTTCGGCGTCTCTAGCAGTAGTGAGCCACCCGCAAGCCACACAGGAGCGTTCCCAGTCATCAATGTGCCGCAAACTAAAGATCGGACGAGGACTCCTCACTCTGCTGTCAACGCGGTTATTCCTAGTCACCCCTCCTTGCGACCACATCAACCTGACGCACGCGCTCGCAGTCGATCCTCGGTCTGTTGAAGAGTCTAAGAATGCCAGACAACGTGACGAAATAGCGGATCTGGAAGCTGCATCGAAGCGAATACTACAGCGAAGTGATAATGAGGTCCTCGCGGTGGAGAAGGATGAAGCGCGCCTTGATCAGCGAAGGAACCATCATACTTCTGAACAGAGCCGTGTCGTGGAACTTGCAGAGACCCAGCGGTTAGAGCGAGAGGGTGTTGATGAGGATCCCCCACTAGGTGACGCAGAGGAAGCGAACGAAACTGTAGTAAAGTCTGGACGACACGACCCGCATAACAAGGGGAGACGAAAAAGCACAACAATAGGTGCTGCAACTGCATCAAATAGTACTAGTACTACTGGCGCAGGGAGAAGGGAAGAAGAGAACGATGAAGAAGCGTCTTCATTGTTCACGGCTAACGCAGAAGGAGCGTCAGAAGGTGCAGATGAGGCTTCTTCAGAAGTAGCTACCACGCAGACGCAATTAGACGTTTCACCTCAAGTAGACCCGACGAGACCGCCTTCGCAAGACGATCTTGACCCTTTGTCTGATTTAGAGGATACGTTTTCGATCTTGGGCACAGTCGCTCAGAATGCGCTGACAGAAAGTGAGACGGATTTCCTCAAGGAAAGGCGCGAGAATAAACGAGCTGTGAAAGACCTCTGGCCTCCCAATGCACGTACTGAAGATAGATATGTTTCCTGCTTGGGGACGACTTGTCTTTTGAGTTTTGTATCGTTGTTTCCTTACTTTGACGTTCGACTAGTTAGACTAGTAGAAGCACTCGTTAGATTAACTTCAACATTGTAGTTGGTTCATCTGTTTTTTTGTTCGGTTAACTTTTAAGAGCACGTCGTAATCGTAATCATTTCCACTTGTAACACCAACCTGCAGATGACATCATCACGTTCTCCCTCGTTGCGATTGGTCTCTTGATCGCGGCATGTGGTGGCATTGGTGGAGGCGCGTTTCTCGTTCCCCTTTACATCATGATTCTCCAGTTCCCCACAGGCAACGCAACCGCTCTTAGCAACGTCACCATTTTCGGAGGCTCCATCGCCAATGCCTTGTTCAATCTTTAAGGCAATCACGACGAGAACATCCTCAGCATCAGTCTTGCCCTCTACTTTTTTAAGGGGAAAAAGAGTCCTCTCGGGGGCGGTAGATCTAAATCAGGGATGCGACGCGGTAGCTCTAAAATTTGAGGAAAAAGACTGATCGTGGCAGTCCGTTGATAGATTGGGACATCATCCTCTTGATGGAACCGAGTACGATTCTAGGAGCCGTTGCAGGGACATTGGTGAACAAAGTCTTGCCGAGTTTTGCGCTACAGTGCATGTTGACAGGAATTTTGCTCTACATGGGCCAAAACACCTTGGAAAAAGGTTTCAAAAGATTGCGGCAAGAACAACAACAAGCTAGTACAACATCAGGAACTTCACCCTCGAGCAACATGCTTTCCATCCCAACACATCATGCTGATCCTCTCGGTGGCACTCTCACACTAAAGCCTATGCCTAGTCGTGACCCTAGAAGTATAACTTCGCCCCCTGCCCCAACCTACCCCCTCGCAAGTGGGACCTCATCTTCGAGGTCTACGTCTTCTTCAGCGTCACCCACAACGGAATGGTGGGGTAGTACTAATGGAGACCACAATAATTTCGGCCAGGAACAGGAAGGTATGAAAGAAAAAAGTGCACTCACACTCTCACGACACTTAAGCAAGTAGCTACTTTCTTACTTCATTCCGAGCCAACTTCTTGAGCGTGAGTGCACTTCTTCCTTTCATAGAAGGACAAGGAGGTGATCCCTCACATCATGCTCCGCCAATAAAGATAACTGCGCCAAACCCGAATCCGTCAAAGCAGTTCGACGCAGAAGGGCTACTAGGGCCAGCACCTGTCGCATCCGGAGGTTCCGCAAATCCATTGTTGATCGTGCCAGCGGAACCTCTCAGTTCAAGCAGAATGCCATCATCGCGAGAGGTGGGGAAATCATCAGCGTCGCAGTGGGCTAAGGTACGAATACAACAACTTGGTGACGCTACTAGGGCTCCTAGCCCTAGTTGTAGATGATGACGTGAACGTGATTACTGAAAGAAGCCGATCTTTTTTGAGTTTTGAAGTTTGAAGATGAATCCTTCAGCTAGTACTATATCTGGATCTACTTTGCTCGAATCCGCCGTAAACCTAAACGTAAGCCGCGACCACCTCTCACAGTTCCTCGCCTTCATGCCACTCTACATCATCGGGCTTGTGCTGCAAGTTGTACGTGGAGATGGCCATAAGTTTCAGCCTGTGGCTGAGTGCGGAACGGTCGGCTATTGGGCTCTCACACTTCTCAACATACCAGTCATAGTTTTCTTCCTCTGGCTCTACCGTAGGCACATTCTGGCCGACCTAGAGGCTGCAAAGGCCGAGACCGGCTACCATCATTCCTCTGGCGCTATCCCACTAAGCGCAAGGTCAAGCGGTACGTCTAGTAGTGTGAGCTCCGTGACCAGTGCTAGATGCATGGAGAGCCAGTTGTTCAACGGCACATCAACCGTAGCTTCGCACCAAGCATTAGACGGCACATCAACTGTAGCTTCCCACCAAGCGTTAGACGTGATTCATCCGGAGCAACGAGTAGCTGCTGTATCTGTAACAGATGCCTCAGCAGCGTTTACGACACCGAAGATAGGAAGTGGGCAAGCTGCGCGAAACAGAGCCCTCCCGCCTTCAGCAACGACAACAGCTATTTCATCTGGTGTTAGTAGTTTCTCTGGGTCTGGCGTTTCGACACCAGCTTCGGCAGAACAGATACTCAACAGTGGCAAGAATAGCAAGCACCGTTCGTCGCCCGATTCAGAAGATCATGGTATTGGAACGGGGACAAGAAGAATCAGAACAAATAATTGTTCCAATAACATCAATATGATGGTGATCGACGAAGGAGCAGGAACGGGAACTACAGGTGTAGAAACTACGAGAAGACCAGGTCTTCTAGCAGCTCCACCCCCTTCGACATATGCTCAGTCTCCACCTCCACAAGCAGCATCCTTACCCAGCGACACCATCCAATGGGACCGACGGAATACGATCACATATCCAGCTATCTGCACAGCCGCAGGATTGATGGCAGGAATGTTCGGCGTAGGTGGAGGCATCGTCAAAGGCCCTTTGATGCTTGCTCTTGGTGTGGAGCCGAAAGTCGCCAGTGCAACGGCTGCGTACTTAATCATACCACTAGTAACTACTTTCCGTTTGATTCTTGTCGAAGGTCGCTCTGTTACCTCAAGTAGTGCATGCTGATTTTTTTAACAGAAGCTGAAAAGTTAATCTGGTGCTTATAAATATGTTCTTTTTTCGAGGACGATATCGATCAAAATGATCAAAGAAATAGCATCACAGTGATGAGAAGAAGCGTTTCTCACGATGGTCTCATGAGGCGAGAGCCTTTTTTTCCAACCCGTAAACCCAGCTCACTTTGACGTGATACTACGAATTGATCTCCAGATTGTCATGAACATGAAGGTCTAGTACAATGCTAACATTTTTCATCCTGCTTAAATACGTCCTTGGCCTTCATCACCTTGCTCTGGGATATTAATTCAAAAAGATGAAGATCCTTCGCAAGAACCCTAGCTCTCGAAAAGGACCAATCAAAAAGAGCACGATGATTTTCTTCACTCCCTCAAAAATAAACAGCACGATGATTTTCTTCACTTCTTCGACCGCTTGCGTGTGCTATCTGCTCTTCAACGTCCTCTATGTCGACTATTCCCTCTTCGCCTTCACGATGGGTTTCACCTTCACGATGATCGGCCAAGGCGTCATCGCCAAAACGTTTGCTAGTCGACAAGCGCCAGTGATCTTGTCGATGGCAGCAGTGATATGCATATCCTCGATTGCAGTAGGGGTACAAGCAACCCGAAATTACTTCCTAGGACACGGGTTCGAGTTTAACAACCTGTGCTCCGCGGGAGGCGGTAACGCTGGGGAGGCAGCGGGTCCATCAGAGCTGTTGCAGACGATGGTGTATGGACAGCCATAACTAAAACGCTAGCTACCACTTTTTTATGTTTTACTCAGAAGTACTCGTTAATTCGTTTTTGCCCTTTTGTTTCACTTTATCTTGATGACACTTCGCAAATAATCACTGTAACGCATCCACATCCACCTCTCATACAAAATGAAACCTATGTATCTAATTTTTTGTGAGAAATCTCATAGTAATATCTAACTATCAGTACTAGAGACTGTCCCGGATGTTGAAAGTATTGCAGGATTCTCTTACACTGAAGACACTACTTTTGAGCATGGTTATGTTGACACAACACATCATTAGAATAAGTCTCTTAGCTTGACACGACTTCTCCGTCCTTTTACCATCTACGACTACTAACCAGCGTGCTAGTACAAGAAAGACTGATGTATAGGTACAACGTGTTTTTTGCTAATCTCGAGCTGCAGGCAAGCGGTCGTAGATTGTTCCTTTGGTGAACTGTTGCGTTAATTGTTAAAAGACGAGCGAAGATGAAGTGAATTACCAATCGATTTTCCCTTGGATGCATCGCTCTGAGGGACATGATGATCACTACATGCTGTTTTGTGCTAGCAGGCAATCGCGATCTCTATCACCATCTGAATCTATAATCCGTTGCTTCCCAATATTAGTTGTAAAATCCTACAGGTAGTTTCCCGCTCCACCCCCAGCAACAAGATTTTGATTTTCATTCCCATTCCCAAAATTTTTTTTTTCCTTGAATAAAGTTTTGTTTTCTACTCACAAGTACTTTTTGCTTCCTCGCATCGTCATTGTATCGTGCTCTCCACCATTCTTACAAGTTACAGCTACTAGATGATCAGCAATGTCCAGCACGACAGCCAGTCCGCCCGCACCTGGCGCCACCGCTCCTCCAGTAGAGGACCCTAGCGAAACCGTTTCCCGAATCTTAGCACTCGAATCCGACCTCTCGTTCAAGAAGAAGTTTCGGCCAGCGTGCCAAGAGTTCAGCAGATTCAGCGAACAGGATACTGGTAACGGGAAAGTTGACGAAGCCTTACTACGTGTAGCGGATCGATGCCATGTGGTGTTGACGACAAGACACACAAACCCGATATTCTGGCAATCCGGATTGGACTTTTTTCTGTCCTTGCAGTTTAGACTCGACAGTTCTTGTGGCCGCGTTGGGGGAGACCACGGTGGACGAGATGGAGGAGGTTGTGGAGCTACGGCCCAACAAGAAAAAATGAGATCCAGAATCAGTAAATTCGTTGAGCAGTCATTAGAGGAGGTGGACGAAGATGCCAGGGAAAAGCTCGCTGCTGAAAAACTCCAGCGTCGAAGAGAGCAAGCAGAACGGGATCGAAGGTCAGAGGCCGGAGGAGGACCAGGAGTGAACCCTTTTGGCGGTGGTTTTGGAGGAATGGACTCAAATTTTGAGGATTTCATTAGAGCACAACTTCAAGGTGGAGGCACTGGTTATGGCTTCCCCTAACCCATGATCTTGGAAAGTATCTCAGAGACGTTTTCAAGGGGGAAACGGTCTCAGGATGGGATTTCGGGATGGATTAGGATGAGCTCTAAACTGGAGGTCTAGCGAATATCGCCAACCTGTTCGAACCGACTCCAGACCCTCGCTCTGTTCACCACTTAGATCGTCACGAACTGCGCATCGTACCCAATGACGACGAAAGTGCGATATGCACGATTTGTTTAGAACCTCTAGGCAAGAAAGCCAAGAAGATGCCCATGTGCGGACATCTATTTCATGACGCATGCATCATGGAAAGCCTGGAGCACAATAAAAGCTGTCCTCTCTGTCGAGATGATCCTTTGAAAGGTCAAAAAGTCTACACGACGGACGACTTCCGAAAAGTGGATGAGCATTTTCGAGCGGACGGAGGGAGTATGTTTTCATAGCATAGAAGCCACAACCTTCAGCTTCGCGGCAAGCTTCACGAAGTTGTCAACACTTTCTTTTGCAGAAAATCGAAAGTTTGATGTATGATCTAGAATTTCAACGAGCTTCATCTCAGTTCGGCGACTGGTTAAATAGAACAAAGCTAAAGTTTTTTGTACAGTCATTCCGATTTTCAATCCAAGAACTACACAGTAAACACCTAAAAAAGGTCTTCACAAAGCTCCAGTCAAGTTGTTCTTCTTGTCATCTGGTGTCAATCTCATAATTTCCAAAGGAGGACAGTTGTTGATGCAGCAAACGGATGTCAACTCTGTGCTCAAAGATTTCTCAGTTTTTTGGGTTTTTGTATCATCGGTCCATCCAAAGGTGAAGACATAAATTGAAGATGCAGCTTCTCGTCTGGTCCTCGATGTTGTATCGACAAGAAGTCGTCGCTGCTCTCGTTTCGTTCCTTGCTTCGTCGGTTCGATCGTTTTGTTTCGTTCATTTTTTTGAGTGAACAGAGGGATTCGAGTGAGAAATCAGTATTGATTTTAACTGACCGACAGAAAAGCTGTGACTGCTGTGAGTCACATACACATTACCAAATTCTGCATCAAACAGGAGACAATCCATTCAACATCCCAAGAGCGGAATGTTTACCCAAGTTGTGAAACGAATTTTTGAACTTTTTTTGAAAAACGACCTCGTCTAGTGTGCTTTTCATGATTTTTACATTTACAAACATGGTCAAGAATATCAATTTTCAACATCATTTGACGAAAATACTAACACAATCATCATGAGCTACGTTTGGAGTTCTCGACAGATCTACACTTTTTTCCCGAGTAGAACGAGAAGCCCATACATCCTTGCTCTCGTCTGAAATCAATAACAAAAAAAATGCGTAGAGTGCTACCCAAACGCGCCGGCTTGAATGCCAACAACGTTCCATCAGGAGCTCCGAGTGCTTCCCAGATTTCTGACGATGGCTTGTCCGATGCTGGGAGTGTGTATTCTACCGCCAGCCGCCTAGCTGTTGCGCCGAAACGTCGGCTGTTGCCATCTGTCAAGCGACAGACCGCGGGTCCGTCTCAAGTCGACCACAAGCCTCCAGTCCCAGCTGGAAGTGTAAGTGCAACCCAGGAAGAGTTTTTCGCAACTGCAACGGAACAAAGTCAAGCCGATGTTCTTGACGAAGATGGAGCTGCGAGTGAGGCTAGTGTTACGAGTAGCGTTTTTGGAGGTACTGGGACCGCTAAGTCCATATCTGGTACTTCTGTGCAACCTCGTCCTGGTCCACGAAGGAGATTGCTTGTAACACGACGGCCGCCTGTAGTTGGAAGTGGAACTACAGGAGCGCCGGGTAATACAGGTCGTGGTGGCTCCTATACGAGTACCAACACAACAGGTTCGCTTGCTGGTCTGGGCCCAGCTGCATCTGGGACAACCACGCCATCTTCTAGTCTCTCTAGACCTTTTGTTCTTCAACAAAGTACAACTGCCAGTGCCTCTTCAAGAACGAACACCGCTGATGTTCTTGCAGAAAAGCCTCCTGCGAAGGCTCTACTTGTTCTAGGCGATTCTCAAACTGGACAGTCCTCGTCGCAACCCACCAGTTCTTCGCAACTTGTACCTCCGCAAGATGAGCATAAGACTCTTCAACAAAAAGGCACTACGGAAGCGCCGCCGTCTTCTATCGAAGCTCCATCGACTCCAGCTCCAGTCGCAGTCCCTCCAAGTCCTGCGTCATCCGTTTATTCGAATGCCACGTCAACACGTGCCAGATTTGTTGCTCCAAAGCGAAGGTTGTTGCTATCTAGCAAGACACTCGGATTGACTACACCTACGACCACCGCTGGACAGCAATCTAGTGGTACGACGGCACGAGTGAGTGTGGGCGGTAGCGGTTTGGGTTCTTCAACAGCATCTTGTTCCAGTAAAGCTACTTTCTCGAGGACGACGTCTGCACCACCTTCATCTGCAAAACAAGTAGGACCGGCAACACCTGCGACAACGGCACCTCCTTCTTCGACAGGAGTTCAGTCGTCAATGATCATGACAGCAGCTGGGACTCCTTCAGGTGGAGCTGTGCTGACCTTGCCATCGCAGATAGAAGTAGACGTCACATCAGTGTCGAAGTCGCAGGTAGAAGATGTCACGACTGTTTCGCACAACAAGGGTGAAATACAACTACCACCACAACAAGAACCATCTCCACCTAGTACAGCTGTCAACATTAGCATTACTCCGCCAGCAAAGGAACTACAACAGATCAATCCCGCAACGGCGTCCTTGAAGGATGCTTTGTTTTCGCATCCTATTGGTTCTCTGGCTGGCAAGACTATTCCGGAAATAGACGTAGCCTCGAAGTCTAATTTGATGGAAGCAACGCCAGCTGAGGAGACGAAGGCAGGAGAAGTTCAGGAGATGGAAGATATGAAACCTTCTAAGTCAGATGTGGTTATTCCGTCATCGAAGAGTCCAGCAGCGGCGGTAGAGGATGCAGTCCTCGCAAATATTACTGGTTGTACTGCTGCTGCGCCACCACCTGCACCTAAGACGAACATTAATACGACTCCCGCGGAGCCAGAAGCTTTTAGAGATGTTGATCCACCACCTGCAGCTGCAATGAAGGTATCCTCGAGTACTACAACCAGTGAGCCTACAACCAGTGTTGAGCGGCCACCTGCCTCCCCAGAGCAGCCTGATGTGCCTGTGGTCGTCCACCCAGCCGTTCCTTCGACATCTTCGACTTCGTTGAAGTTGAACATCACTGCACCTTCACCTATTCCGCCCTCGCAAAATGATGATGCAGTGAGCGATGCCGGAAGTGTTGTTTCCGTCGCAGCGTCGTCTGTCGTCGGCCGACGTAGGCTGCCAGTTCGACGCCTCGGAGGTGGTGCCAGTACTACTACATCAGCTGCAGGAGGTGCGGGAAACGCACTACTAGGACGTACTTTGAAGTCGTTTGGACCGCGTGAAACTTCTACAACAGCATCTTCGAACAACTCAATTGGCACAGGTGCAGGCGCAGGTGTGGCCGCATCCTCTTCGTCAACGGCAGGTGGTCCTCCGCGCTTGTTAGGTGCACCTCCAAGTAAACTACCGCTTGGCACACCTGGGCGTCTTGGAGCAAGGACGCCACTTGTCGGAACTACGCCTGTCAACAATACGAATGCCCCAGAGTCTCGTGCGACGTCTGTCAATAATACGAATGCAAGTGCCGTTTCTAGTGGTAGTAGTTCTAGTAGTACGAATGCCCCAGCTCCCACTCCTGCTTCCCAGGCTGGTGCTGGAGGTCAGCCTACACCTCTAGCTGCACGAGGCCTACTTGGCGCAACGACTCCAGGAGGTGCTTCCCTACGTAATTTGGGCACCTTGCCACCAGCTGGCGGCTTTTTTCCTCGACAACGACGTGACAGCACTTCTAGTGTAGCCTCCAGTGTGATGAGCCGTCAGACAGTTGGTTCAAGACGGCCTCTGGTTTCTACGGCAAATCGATTCAAAGCACAGCAATTCAACAAGCCAAAGTTGTCTCACAAGGATGTTTGTGGATTTAGAGTGAAAGTGGAGACGACCACTACGGAAGTGGAAGTTCCTCACGGAGCCACTAGCAGTTCTTCTGGTGCTGCTGGTGAAGCGCAAGCAGCAGTTGCTACTTCTACTGGAACTACTTCTGCTACAGCTGGACCAGCTGAAACTACAGCAGGCACTAGTGTGGCTACGACCACAACAACTACTACCTCACACACCGTGTCCTTTCAGAAACTCCTCACAGAAGAGGAAATCGCCGATGAAGAAGATGAACATCCTGTGTTCACAGTTGCGCCTTCTGCGTTTGATTTTTGGCGTAAAAAGTATCCCCATCTGAAACCCAAACTCTTCATAAAACAAGTCCTCGAACCGTTCAACGACGATGAGAAATTTGAGTTCAAAGAAGGGAGATTTCTGCGAGCAGCGTTGCTGGAATTGGGAGTCAGCGTAGAACACGACTTAATTGGATTAGGTATTCCGCAGAGGCTGCTGCAGAAACCTTTGGTCTGGACAAGAGCTGACACGTTTGAGAACGAGCTTGTGAGGCTGGCACCAGTCCCGGAACCGAAGGTGAAGAAGCAACGAGCAGAAAAGAAAAAGAAAGAGCCAGTGTATGACGAAAACGGAAACCTGGTAGTGGCTGCGAAAAAGCCGAGAACGCGCAAAGCGAAAGCGAAATCGAAGCTAGACGCTTGTCCTTCCGTTGAGACCGGCGCAGAAGGCAAGAAGGGCAAAGCTGGACGTCGATTGCTAAAGAAGAAAACAGAGAAGCCCGCTGACGATAGCAAAACTACTACGGAAGCTGGTGCAGCTGGTGCTGGAGGCGAAGATGGAAAAGGAGATGCATCATCTTCTGCAGACGATGAAGGCACTACTTCGGAATCGCCAGCATCTAGTTCCTCAAACTCTGCTTCGTATTACGACAGCGATTCTCAAGATTTTTCACCCTATGGAGGTCGCCTTGACCCTCTAGTTGTGAAGAAGAACCTGACAACTGGGCGAGTAGACGGAAAGGTTGAAATAGAGGGTCAAAACGATGGTATGCAGAACCAGGCTACTACTTCATTAGTGCTACAACAACAACTTCCTATCACCACAACCACAACAGGAGACGATAAAACTAAAGCAAGTGCTGCTACCACGACATCAGCTTTAACTGTATCATCCGCTCCACCAGGTCCAGACGATGCAGGAGCAGCGATGAAATCAATGGTACTAGCTCCTGCTGATCCGCCTGTAGATGTCGGCGATGTGCGCGAGCATGATGAAGAAAACTCTTCCGACTGTCCTCCTGAAAATGACGACTTTCGTGATCTCGAACCTAGCCCTTTTGGTGACGTTGGACTTCTTGTGGGGAGAAACTGTAGTCGACTCATTGAGATTGAAGATCAAGATAGAGCAGATGAAGATAATATTACTCCTAATAAACCGGCCGTTGAACAAGTTGAACACCTTTTACCACTGGAGGATGTTGCCATTCAAAAACAGCCCCAGATGTCAGTGGGAGAACTTCCTATTGTTCTCGTGGACAAGCAACAGCTACAGCATGATGATGGTGACGAATCAGGAGCACTAGCTGCATCAACATCTGAGTCAAATACATGTCTCGAGCGGAAGGCAGCAAAGCGCGCTTTTTATGCCAAGAAAAAGCAGAAGGAACGCGAAAAGCAGGAACAGGAAAAACAGCTTGCACAGAGGCTAGCTCTTGCGAGTCGTGAGCGTCTTCTCATGGTTGAACAGCTTCAGCAATGGAAAAATCTTGCTGCTGCAGAGAGGAAGAAAGGTGGAGTAGATGGACAGAACAATTATACTTTCACGACGAGCAGTAGTTCCAGTTCTGGCACTACTGCTAATGCTGCAGCTCCTGCTGGAGCAGCACGAGGAGGAAAAGGAGGTCAGCAAAAGAAGCAGGACAACAAGAAAGCGAATGCTTACACTTCTAAGTGTTGTACTTTGGATCCTAAGAAATTTGGTAAGATAACCTACGGGGGCGACTCGAAAATGCACCAGATGGAAGAGGAAAAAGGCTGGGTCCAACACCGCAGTGTGTTGAGCATCCTCACAGAAGATAGTAGCGAGTTACGAAATGCAGCTAGTGCTTTGAGGAAAGAACAGCGTGAAGAGGAGAAGAACCGCATACAACGAAAGTCAGGTTCAGTTCAAGCAGGAGTTGGAAAGGCGACAGGAGTAACCGCTGTTGGGGGAGAGGTCATTGAGCTACTATCTTCTGACGAAGAGAAAAAGGACGAGAAAGAAAAGGAAAAGATAAAGAAGAAAGACGAGAAAAAGGACAGCAAGAAGAACTCTACTTCTAGTGCAGATAAGACTGACAAGGAAACGCTTCAGAAACAGAATAACGAAAAGAAACAGTCAGGAGATGCCGTTGGTGACAAGAACAAGGAGGAGCACAAGGACAACAAGACGAAGAAGAACAAGGCGTCATCCTCTGGTGATAGGGCTACGAAGAACAAGGTGAAAGACAAATCGTCTGGTGATATCAACAAGAAGGTCAAAAAGGGAGACTCTAAGGCAGAAAAAGCCAAGAAAAAGGATATGCTGACGCCTGAAGAACGGTCTGCGCAGAAAAGTCAGAAACTTATAGAACGTCTCAGAAACAACCCCACAGCTACTTCCCCTCTCGACAGGGAGAACAAAGACGTCAAGGACCTATTGATGTTGTACCTCAAGCAAACTAGGGACAAAGCAGTGGCAGAACAAAAACCCTTCTATGTCAAACAAGCTACAGAGGTGTTTTACAGGAATTTTAGTAGCTTTATTTCTCAACCTCAAGCTCAAGAATCTCATACGCAAAGTCGTGCAGTATTCAAAGTTGGAGGAAAGAAGCCAGCAGAAGAAGGCGAGACTCCTAGGCGTGTTGGTAGTGCTGTGGCTACGACATCAACAACATCAAGTTTCTTAAGTTCTTCATCAGCATCGTCCTCTTCGCGTAAACGAAGTGCTTCCGCTTCTAGTCGTCCTTCATCTTCCAGTACTTCTGCAGGTGCAGCTTCCTCAACATCATCTAGTCGTCTACGATTACGCCCTCCGGTTCCACCTTTTTCCTCCAGTACAACAATTACTTCTGCCTCTAGTAGTTCCTCCTCATCATCTTCCACTTGCAGGAGGCCGCCAGTTGTGGGCTTAGATCTTCAAGACGATAATCGGCATGATCCGGTGATCGACCTTAGTGATGTTGATGATTCAACAGACGGAGATGCCTTCGGTGGATGTGGAATAAAACTTCTCTCACCACCACTTGCAACGTCGAGCAAAATGACTGTCTACGACGAAAGCAATTCCTACTACCACAAAGGAGACTACAAATGGCTACCAGTAGTTGAGGTGAAAGAATCCACTACTTCTAGCACCACATCTGCTCACTCGACCACGTCGACCTCTAATAGTTCGTGTGTAGTTCTTGACGGAGTTGTTATCGTTGAAGATGCGGCAGATGCTGGTGGTGGACGAGGTGGGGCGGCAGGAGAAGGTGCCGGCGCGACTGCATCTTCATCAAACAAGACGAAAACCAAGCAGCAAAAGCTTGAGGAAAAAATCTTATCTAATCCCAGTCGCCTCGCAGACCAGCTCTCGTACACTTCCGCAAAGGACTACCGCTGGAAGAAAAAGGAGCGGACTCATAGACGCGAGAAAACACCTTGGACAACGCATTGGAGTTCTAGCATTGTGCGACTGATTCCGAAGCAGGCTAGGAGGTTTCACGAAAGGAAAGCCTATCGACGGCACATGCTATTGCGACTAGCTTTGGAATGTGCACGGTATTTCCAGCTCTACGAACAAGCACTGTACAGTGTGGTGAAGAGGGTAAAAACTGCGAGGCTAATGCATGGAGATCTGGATGAGGGCGACTGCGTGGTCTTTGGTAATAATATGCATGATGTTGATGGAGGAGGAAATGCTAAAAATCGTGGTCTTGACGCTACTCCTGCTACGGAACAAGGAATTTTTATGTACCTTGCCGGCGCTCCTGCAAGCATCGAGGAGTCCAACAAGATCAAGTACACCAATGAACATCTTGACAATATGCAGAAGATGCCACTAGGCCTGACTCCTGGTAGACCGTTTATTGCTGGATACGGAATCACTTATCACGACGAGGACGACCCTCAGGTCTTTGATCCTAGTTGCACGCCAGCAAACGAAGACGAAGATGACGACGGATTGATGTCTTTCTCTCTGAAAGAGGACGTTGTAGTACCAGAAGTGCAAGTGGACAACTTTAACAACTCCTTCGGAGGTGCTGCTACACGTACACCAGGAGGAGCGTTTCCCCCTATCAGCAGTGTTTACAATTTTCAAACACCAGTTGTTGATTATGATTACGATTTCGCTAGTTGTACTACCCCGCCGAATGCGAACAATGGGATAACACCAGCATCTTTTTCTGCGTTCGGTGGTGGAGCGCCAACTCCAGGCTTCACCCCAGGAGGGTTCGACGAAGGAGCCGCGATCAGACGTCGACAAGAACACCAGCATCAACAACAAAGTCTCCAGACAAAAATCGATCATGATCGTGTCTGCAAGGTTGGCAGCATGCTTTCTAGCATTTTCCCTGGTGAAGAGGATGGTGTCACCGATGTTGATCCCAAAAAAGCGCAATTGCGAAGTCACATCCTCCAACTGGGTCTTCACCTTGGTTTACCCCTTCACAGTTACGCCGACCAGAGTGGAGCAGGGCTTGGGCCTTTGAGTCTGCAAAACTGGCAGCCGCACTTCAATCCAGACGTAAAACTCATGCCGCACCAGTTAGAAGCGGTCTCTTGGCTCGCTAGTTGCCATTTGCATCAACAGAGCGCCATGCTGTGCGACGAAATGGGGTTGGGGAAAACGATTTCTTGTCTAGCTTTTTTAGACTGGATAGACCGCGAAAAAATCGGCGAAACAACGCATTTGGTCGTGTGTCCAGCTAGTGTGGTAGAAACATGGATTCGTGAAATCAAGTTTCTGTACGGCTACAACGGGGCAGAAGATGTCAACGAAGATAACGAAGATACTACAACCAGCGGCGTTCTCGGAGGGCATCAACGAAAATATCAACCTATCGGAACAGGAGAAAACAGTACAACATCCTCGGTTAGTTCAAAGAATGCCCTCATTTCATCAGCAGGAGGAACCAAGCCCAACTCTAAGAAATCTGGCTCCTCCGCTCAGTATTTGCAAGAGGAGATCAGGAAGATGGCTGACCAATACGGCATGCTCAAGCCTGGGAAACATCTTGGTGAGGCGAAACTCAAAATGCAGCAGCGTCAGACCGACATGCTGCTTCAGGGCAGAGGGAAACAGAACAAGTTCCTTGACAGTTTGCTTGAGAAAGCGGGTCTTTTCAACACGAAAACTGGGAGTAGAGCGAAATTGGAAGAGCTACGAAGATCAGGTGGGAAAGCGCAAGCAGATCGTGGTAAAAACGCGAAACAGTTTGCAGCTAAACTCGCTAAAGACGGCAATAAGGAGTCAAAACGCGTAGGACGCGACACTGGTCTGTTTTTCCCTTTTGTCGGCGACGCGTCGCAGCGCTTCACGATGCGCACTCTCCTTCGCCTCCGCCACTACCGCATCTGGGTCACCACACCAGAGATCTTGGCCTGTGAACTGGAATTTTTCAAATCTCAAACATTTTCCGTTTGCATCCTAGACGAAGCACACAGGTTGAAGAATCCGAAGTCTGTGTATCATAGAAGCGTCATGTCCTTGAACTACGAAATGGGAGTTTTGGTGACTGGAACGCCAATCACACATAACATGCGCGATTTTTGGCATGGATTGGTCAGTATCTTGTTTGGACGGAAAAGAGGAAGTGGAGTAGATATACTAGACCAACATGGTGCAAACCACCCTGACAGCACGTCTCTGCGTCGTCGTTTTCCAGAGTTGCCGCCTCAAATTCTGAAGCTCCTAGACCCGAAACGCGTACAGAACAAAAAAAGAGGCTCATCCGTTGAAGAGCAAGAACTCCAGATGAAAATGGTGAAACTTCTGCTGAAACCAGTGATGCTGAGACGCGAGAAGAAGGCAATTCTTCAAAATTTGCCGCCAAAACGTGAAATTCTCATAGAAGTACCAAGAAACTGCCTGCAAAGAGGGAATGAGGAACGGCTGATGGCAACAACTGGAAGCACGACTAGTACTGCGGCTCTAGTCCAACTGCGCAAAGCAGCTCAGCATCCGGCTTTGAATTGGGATTTAGATTTTGTGAACAGCAAGATGACCGCTGACGATCTTATCAAAACATCCCCCAAGCTGGAAATGCTAGACCGCATCCTTCCGAAGTTGATCCTCTCAGGTCGCAGAGTCGTCATCTTCACACAGTGGAAGCAGATGCTGGATATCATCGCGCGGTATTTGCAGGCGAAACAAATCGATTTTTGTCAGATTGATGGGCAAGTTTCGACCGCAAAACGGCAAGAGGAACTGAATAGATTCAATAAAGGCGCTGAAGATGTTGAAAATGGAAATACAAATACTACTAGTGGAGGTGGTGCCACAAGCAAAGCCACTACTTCTTCTACTGATTCTACCTGTATTTTCGATCGCGAGCGCCGTCTTCGAGCGAAATTGGCTGACTTCAAGCGCAGATACGAAAGAATAAAAGCTAAACATGAATGCATCATCATGACGGACACGACACCCGACAAAGCTGTTGAAGCCACTGCGAAGCGACTGGATCTAGTGGAGAAATTAGCAGGAGGCGGACCTCAGCATGGTTATGGTGGTGCTGGGAACAACTTCAACTTACTGGACGAGGAAAGCCGTATTGGTGACGAGTCTACAGCCATTTTCGACGACGATGACTCTTTCATAGGTGGGCGCTTGAATGAGTCTTCCCTCTTGGACATATCTTGCGTTTCTGCTGCAGGAATATTAGGCGGTGAGGTAATTGATGTTGAAGAACAAAATGGTAGTGGTGACGCGAATGGCGTAGCCGGTGTCAGAGCAGCAACTAGCACGACAACGACACTTCACAATTCCAAGTCATCTCACAGCACTTACACTACCACTAGAAACATCATCAATAAAGCTTCTGCAACATCAAACATGACAACTTCTCGCAGACAACGCCGCCGCGCTCTTCGCGATGAGCGTGAGCGTTTGATGCTGAGCGACTCGCAGTTAGCCGCCATGGTCGAGTCCATGCCTGATGCAGCTAAAATCGATCTTTCCTCCTTCCCAGATGCCGATTACTGGAAAGATTAAGGCTTCAAGAAGTCCATCATAACCAAAATGATTTTGGACCCGTTCTTTAGTGCAAAATGATTTTGGACCCAACAACATGTGTTCATTGCACTATCACTAAGATAAAGATGCTCTTGAAGTTCAAGATGGATTTTAGCTCTAAAAATAGGCTTTGTCAAAATGGCCTGGTTTTCCTATACGCCGTACCCAAAACCTCTTCGAGGAGTACGACTTTTACAAACCTGCCAAAGACAGTTGGGAGGGGAGGATGAGGAAAAAATTGATCAAGATGGGAGTAGGTGGTGGAAGTCGGACGAGTGGGAGTGGATTCAGCAGGAGTGGATCTGGAGCATTGGGATTTTTTGGAGCAGGAGGAGCACGTCGAAGTGCAAGTGGAGTACTTCTAGAAGCATCTTCTCTTTCGCGAAGAAGATCTTCATGGAACAGCATTTCGTCTTCAGAGGAACACCATCTAGTTTCATGCTTAGCCGATAATTGTGGTCGTTTTCCGCCTTTTCCCAGGAGGCAGAGGGGTGAAGTTGTTTCTCCTGAATGCATGGCAGAGAAGCATGAGATGCGTTTAGAACGACGGAGGGAGAAGGTCAGACAAAGACACGAAGCATATCGAGCTGCACATCCTGGAAGGCGACTGCGAACTCGAAGAAGAAAAGCGAACATCTGCGGCATTAAAGGTGTCACGCTGAAGACCAAATTCGAGTTAAGGCCTGTGCCTGTGGGTGTCCTGATTTTTTAAATGTAATATTGTCAAGTTTTTTTCATGCCGCATTCGTCGAGAGTAGAGGATGAGGATTGTGATTGAAGAGCAGAAGGAGAACAATTAGTAGAAGTAGGATCTTTATCTTTAGTAGAGGGCTACTTTAACTTTCTACTTGTTTCTTTTTGCGAGTGAAAAGAAAAACACGCCAAAGAGAAAGAAGACGCCTTTGAAATTGATGATCATGAATTTGTACGGTAGGCACGGGCAACTCGCACCTCTACTTCTAATATGAGGCAGAGCAGGCAGAAGAGTGGCAAAAGAATGCATGGCGCAAGTGCATTTACAGAGAGCGATGGAGAATCCCGAGGCAGCGGAGTTACTCCCCTATATGAACCAAGCACAGCGAACGAAATACGAGACAGATTGCGCCATCAGAGCAAACAGGGATTTAATCTTCAACCCTGACCGCAAAAGAAAGGGAGGCTACAGAGGACCCTTGCCGCTACAGGACGATGACCAAGATTCTGACTACAGCTTAGTCGTTAGTGGAAACACAACAACAATAGCAAATGGTGCACTCGTGCAAGTTCATCAAGACAACAAGATCAAGAATGACAGTCACAACTTCTACTTCTCTGGTACTAACAGAAACCGAACAAACGGGAAGACCAACATGGTAGCAGCAAGAAAAGCAGGAATATCAATCATAAACTCTCAGCACACGCAGATAGATGAAGAAATGAAGCGAAAGCTTCTAGAGAGGCGCGACAAACTGGATTCTCGTGGGTGGCGTCCAAGAAGTTCTCAATGGATACCAGAAAGTATCCGCCGCGCAGCTATTGACCGAACCTCTTCAGGCTTGTCTTCTACAACAACCCCGTGTGGAACTCCATCATTTTGCACACCCTATCTGCCGACGTTGGACGATATCTGTGAAGACGAAGAATTTTTGGATCACAGTGGTACACCTCCACTTCTAGCGGGAACAGATGATCTAGTTGCACTTGCAGGAGCTGCCACTAGTACGCCACTGTCTGCTCGGTCACGAGGTGGAAGGAGTGCTTTAGTTTCTTCACGCGGTGGACGAGGTCGTCGAGATCGGTTCCAGGAAGATCCTCGAAGACCGTCTTCAATGACGCAAGAGCATCGTCTTTTCCAATCTTTTGCGAGTGCGCAAGCGAAGAGTTTTTTCAAGAAGCAGGTGCTGTCGAACCTGACGAAACTGCAAACGCGTGTGTTACAGCTGATCATGGACATCACAGGTGGCGTGGAAGAAGAAATCGACAAACTAGTAGACACCCTACAATTAAGGGTCGCTGGGACTGGAACTTGACCTTTCATCTACTTATAATGAGCATAAATCTATAATGAACAAGTTTTCAAGTAGTTGTAGGAAAGACAAAGTCATAGATAAGTTTTCAAGTAGTTGTAGGAAAGACAAAGTCATAGATTATATCATGTGATCGAGAAAAATAGTAGATCGGAGGTCAACTTTCAACCCCTAATACAAAAAGAACCAGATTTATGCAGAGCACTTCTGACGACGACGAGGCAAGAAGAGGATCCCGATGCAGACCTCCAACAGGAAGTAGGCGTCGACTCAGAGGACTTCACCTTGACTCCTGCCGCTCTCGAACAGATGAAGTTGCAGTTTAAAGAGTTCATCCGGGTCCAAAGAGAAAAGGAAATTGCAATAAAACGCAGTCCACGTGTCTTTTTACTCACGACTCGTGCTGGTGGGGTCGGTTTGAACCTGCAGACCGCAGATACGGTTATTTATGGCAATTCTTACTTTCTAAGTGTAAGAGTAAGTGGTAGTAGTTGTTGAGATCTTCGTTCTTCGCATTCTGGAAGATATACGACCTTATTAATTCGGAGTGAATGTTGAGACGTAGATTTTCATTCTTTGCGGATAGAAGGTCTTTTGTTTCAAAGCGAGGTGGGAACAGATGTCATCTTCAAGGAACAAGATTTATAGTCTTTTAAGAGAACAAGGGCTCGTGGGGAAACGCGAACAAGTGAAAGGACGTCAAGCTCGTGGTAGATCTTTCTAGATGCAATTAGCATGACGAGGGATCACACCAGAATGTGGCAGGTTTCCTTTGGTCATGCCACAATGTGGCACTGCTACGACTACTCCCACTACTACTTAGACTTACCTCCACCTCTAACCCCTCCTGTTCGACCAAGACACGAACCCCCAGATGGAATTGCAAGCGATCGATCGTGTGCACCGCATCGGACAAAGGAAAGCCGTCTTAGTCATCCGTTTGCAGCTTTGTAACGATTGGTCAGAGCAGCACGTGCGCAGACACCATGGAGCGATCAATGACATGGCAAATAAAGTCGGCGATGCGGCTGTTGCCAATAGTTGTAAACAACAAAAGCAAAAGGAAATGAGCATCCGAAGCGCCGAGAACGCAGGAGATTTGTCACCGGTTCGCTTTAACATGGTGGAGAGAACCAATATCAAGAAATTTGCGGTGAATAAGCGGGACTTAGTCTTAGAAGATTTCGGGTTCGATCACGATGTGAGCATGATGGACCGCTCCATGATCGAAATAGAAGACCTTGACCACGTCAACGAAATGCAAAAGGCATTCCTAGGCGAAGCGGAGAAAGAAGGTAAGAAAGGAGCCGTCGGAGCAGCGTCCTCCGCTACTGGGGGAAGTTGCACAAGGGAGCAGATGGCGACCAAGAGCAAGGCCTCATCCAATAGCACTTCTTCGTCTTTTTCCAACACGACGAACAACAACTGCAACAATCGTCTAGAACCACCCTTTGTTGAATTCGAAGAGGACATCAACGGTACTTCTTTTGAGGAAGTAAACAAGTTATTGACCGTGAATCCACGACAGCAAGAGGACTACACTGTATGATGCCACTCATTGAGAATCCAAGTTTCTATAAGAGAATGTCGTTCATCCACCTAGAAAGATAAGAAGAGGCCAAAGGAGGGCGGGAACGACATTCCCCTATTATAGACATTCTCAATGAGTCGCGGAAGCATTCATACACAGCCTTCGATCAAATGTTACTACGATCTCGGAAACTGGTGGTCCACGACTCGCGACAACTGGAGGCTGGCGAAGGCGAAGTCATCGACGGCGATGGCGTTCGAATCATGACACGTGGAGAACTTGTTTATGAATGCTCTGTAGTAGTACGACCTGTACGTCGTACACCTGTATTACACTTCTTTATTAATGCTCTGTAGTAGTACGACCTGTACGTCGTGCACCTGTAGTACCTGTAAATGTAATCGATACAACTACTTTTAGTTTTAGTTGTTATTTACCTCTAGTTTTAGTCTTGGTTTATTTTGTTTCTTCTCCCCGAAAGCGAAACCCTGAGACGCAGACGATCATGATGATCGGGTTCAATGAATTTAGATCGGGTCTGAAGTAGAAATACAGCAAGGCCCGACTACATGATCATTAAAAGTTCATGACCCTCGCACCTCCTTCATAGAGTTCGTGCGGGCATTGTGGAGCGGACAAAACGAGAAGATGCCTCAGATGGAGACGACAAAAAACAAGCCAAGAAAGCTGTTGCAGCAGTTGCACCACAGGGAAAAACAAAGAAAAGACGACGCGGATTAGCTCCGGAGCCGGTCAGTATTGAGAATGGCAAAGCAAGCAATTACTCTGCGGCTTCCAGAAGTGGGGTCGGTGCAGGTGCAGTTCAGGCTGTTGGGCCACAAACTAAGCGACAGCGTTTACTCCCTAATAACACGAACAACAGTAGACCGATTCCGAAACCACTAGCGGCGCGAGCAGACACAACAGGAGATGAAGCCGTAGAAGATGATGACGAGGTGATCGTAGTACGGACTGCTGATATTATTGTGCAACAAAACCCGACTGCAAGTAGTGACGGATGCGCTGCTATTGAGGCAGATGAAACAGAACATTAAGGCCTCTATCGAAGATAGAAATCAAAATACATTTTCCCAGTGTTTTCACTGCATTAGCATTGGTTCACTTCCTCAGTTTTCTTCTATCATGGAAGTAAAGGTATAAAAGTGGTAAAGGTATGAATGATGTTGAATCAGAACATTAAGGCTCCTATCGAAGATAGAAATCAAAATACACTTTCCCAGTGTTTTCACTGCATTAGCATTGGTTCACTTCCTCAGTTTTCTTCTATCATGAATGTATGAAATTGAGAATCAGTATCCATATGTCCTGAGACGAGTCGCAACGAGTTGTCTGACTATGTCGTTCTTAGGTCTGGAAAATGAATTTCTACTCTACTTGCTCTACCTCTAAAAAGAACAGATCGATGAGGATCCTTTCTGGGACTCCGAAGACTGGTCTGAAAGCTGCTCTCTCTCTTTCTCATCCGATTTTGAGCCAGAGGAAACTGTGGGAACCGTGCTGAACCGTCATCAGAAGTTTGCCGTCAATTATACTACTGTGAAGAACCACAAGCATGAACAAGTCGACATGGATGTTGATGTAAGCGCAATGGGAACGGGTCTCCAAGATCAAGAGGATGATTTACTCGCTCCTGAGGATGATGAGAATCTATCTTCTTCCCTTCGTATAAAGGAGAAAAGCGACACAAAGCAGGTTGCTTCGAGCTCAATTAGAGTTGGTGCCATTACCTCTTCTTGTTCAACCTCAAGTAGTACAACACACCAGATTTTTATACAGATTCCCGGAACAGCAGCTAAGCCCTTCTTGGTCAAGAAAAAAACTCGTATGGAACGGCGTCAGGACTATTGGAAAGCGAAAGCTGAATTTCGCAAGCGGCAAAGCGAAGAAGTCGCCAGACTTGAGGCGGAACTTCAAGCAGAGGATGGATCTAGACCGGCTACACCAGTCGAGATGACTTCTTCTTCTAGCAGTTCTTCATCTACTACTACGCCTGCTTCTGCCACTGCCAATACTACCACGACGCCTCCGCTTCACGACCAATTATTAAGCAGTCGAGAACTTGTAGGCACGTTGCTACAGGCTCGAGGACGTATGATCACGCGTGTAGAAGGGGAACATTGGCTAAAGCGACACGCAGAATTCTTGCGGAAAAGAAAAAATCGTGGAGGAGGGCAAAGAAAAGAAGCGAGCGTTTGGACTCGTACAACCGCTGCGTCCTCTATTGGCAATCATGAGGAACAAGATAGTAGTGCTTCAAAAACTACAACTAGTACTACAAGAAACAGAAAGAGAACTTGTTCTAAAAATACAACTGGCACTACTCCTTCTAGACCTAGTAATCATACTCCTACTTGTTGTAGTACTCGTACTTCTACTTCTTCTAGCACGTTGGCTCTTGTGGCTGAGAAAAATGGAAACAAGGGAAAGCAGGGAGCGTCCTCATCACGCACAACAAAGGGAAGAAATAACGTTAAAGATGGTAAGAATGACAAGGAAGATGGCAAACAAGCTGACAATGCCGTCCTTGAGGAATTTTTTGGAGAAGTACTAGTCCTTGACTAAATCGAAAGGCTTCTTTGTTCCACCTGATCTTCTATATGTCATGGCTTTGACTAAAGATCGTCGAATATTGAAGATCCACACAGCTATGCTTTTGCGTTACTCGTCGTATCCGAGGAAGTCAATGCAGAGCATCACAGAGATCATCACAATTTCGACAAGAACTTCTACTTAGGCGACACCTCAAGATGAATTCGAAGCAGAAAACTAGCTCGACCAGGATTGTTCGCAATGGTGGTTGCATAGATAATTTGAGCATATTGAGGCTTAAATAATGATTTTTTGATGTCCCTTTGATGGAAAGAACTACATTTTTACAACTACATCGTCTTTTACTTTTTGCTTCAATCAACATCTTGGTCTATTATAGTCAAATCGTGTGTGTGTTTACAAAATAAATAGTGATTATACATAGTGATTTCATATGATAGATAATTGCGTGTCTCTCTCTGTTGTCCGTCGTCTCCAAGCAGGACAAGGTAGGACACATAGTAGGAAGATTTGAATGTCTCCTGTAATTTTACGCCAACAGTCGCTTGATCTTCATCTTCATGAAAAAATTTGTATATTCGAAGAAAGTAGCTGCAACGTCGAAAGATGAAACTACAAATTCAGATTGTCGTTTTTTGATTGGAGACAGAGCAATGATTTCTAGTCTTTCGAAGTTATCGGACGAGAATAATTTTCTAAGTATCATCCATTTCCATGTATTTTCAAGGGTGATCTCGTAGTGGGATGATAGAGATATGAATTCAACAAGCAGAGGGTTGTAGGTTACTGAAGTAGTTAAAATTGCTTATTTTGCGAAGAGTAAAAATGTACTAGATCATTCTTATGCTAGTGCCAGTTTGTGTTTGGTTTTCTTCAACGAGGAATGACCGAACTACGACTAGACCAGAAGGGCAAACAGAATAACGTGATTCACAGGACATCTACATGTACATATGATCAGAAATTTTTGCTAATTTCCATTAGGTTGAGATTTGGACTTCGAAAGATGAAAAATGAAGATAGTAAGTTATGGTGTTGAACTTGGAGGACAAACTCCACGAGGCCGGATGGCCCGTTTCGACAAAAAAGAAGCTGAACGGCGAAGGAGGACAAGAGGCAATTGATGAGATGGTCGAGCAAGTTTGTTCGGGTCTAAAAGCGTATAAGTACAACTTACTATATCAGGGCGAGAAAGTCGAAGCGTTTAATAAGTTTGGCGCCTGCTTGTCGTTGGCTCAGGTTGCCGTGGGACCCTTTACGAAAGTGGAGGGCCGCGGCCTGGCCGAGGCACTCAAGGTTGCACAAGAAATCAGTGAGAAGTGGCAGTCAGTTTGTTCTGCATACAACAACGCAGCTGGCGAGTTCGCGTCTGTAACACTATTCATGACGCGTTCAGAGCAGGAGGGGGAGAAAGTCGAAGGCTATTCATTCCTCAAATATGCGAACGTTTTGACTACACGCAGTATGTCGCGCCTACAAGAGTTCGAGATCGTGCTTGAGAAAGATCTAGAAGTGAAGCATTTATTTGAAAAAACTGGATCCAAGTACAAGAATGCTACGCTCGAGCGGCTACGCACGTTAGCTGGTACTCTCTGTGAGCACCACGACGAGCTAGCTGCGAGAAGCACTGGAAGTTCTACAGTTCTAAAGTACTTCACTGAAGAAGCTCCTGGGAATAAAAAAGGCCGTATTGGTAAGAAATTGAAGACCGAACTGGATGAAATTGCTGAAGCCGGCGTCGCGTTTGCGCAGGCAGTAGGTATAAAGAAGAAGAATTGTTATCGCCCGTAAGAATGATGAAAAGAAGCTCGACTTAACCAAAGAAGAAAAAGAGGAAGAAGTAGCCCTGCTTACAAGTGAAATTGCAACCGCTCATCTGGGGGTCTACTTCTAATGTATGTGAAGAAACCAATAAAAGCAGGGAGCACACAAGTAGCTTACAAGAAGGAAGCGCTGAGAATAAAACTAGTGGCTGGCAATCGAGAAGATGCAAGGGGGAGACAGTAACGAGTCAGGTCCTCAGAAGGAGGGAAGAGATAAGAGTCGTAAAGGCTTCAACACGCCTTCACGCCATCGCAAGAGGATAAAAAAGAGGAACGAAAAGCGACAGCAAGCACAGGATAAATTGGAGGAGAATTCTCCTGATCAGAGGCAGGAGGAGCGAACCCTTTGAACTACTCCTACTACTACTACTACTACTACTACTACTACTACTAATCGGCACCCACATGAATAAGAAAACTCTAGAGGTGTTTAGCACTTTAAAAGCCCGAGGCTCCAGCTCTCCGAGAGGGCTGCCGTACTAGTAGCCCGACGGGTTTCCCTCTGAATCCTGAACCCTGAATCGAGAGCCGGCTCTCCTTGGTGTCCCTTCTATATGGGAGGGACTTGATTAGTCATCTGAATCCTGAACCCTGAATCGAGAACGGGCTCTCCCCTGGTGTCCCTTCTATATGGGAGGGACTTGATTGGTCATCTGAATCCTGAACCCTGAATCGAGAACGGGCTCGCCTTGGTGTCCCTTCTATATGGCAGGCGACGCGATGTCTCATCTGAATCCTGAACCCTGAACCGAGAACCCGCTTCCCTTGGTGTCTGTTCCCTCTATATGGCAGGCGAGGAATCGCCTCCGTACTAGTAGCCCGACGGGTTTCCCTCTGAATCCTGACGAACCTTGAGTCGAGAGCTGGCTCCCCTTGGTGTCCCTTCTATATATGGGAGGGACTTGCTTGACCATGCGTCTGAATCTAGGACACACCTCTGGCCGCTCGCGTTATTTGACCGCTAGAACATGACGCCGATCGTGTCATCTCAACATATCAGCTGCTGGCTTGGTCTAATGGTCAAGACATTCACTTGCTGGAAAAAGTTCTAGCCAATCCCTGAAGGCTCTAGTCTCGAAGACATCAATGACGCAAATTCAGCATGTGACGCTGTGAATCCACGTAGAGTCGTAGCCCTTGTCTTGCTAGTTCTCAGCCCATCTCGGTCAAGATCTCTGGCGCATGGCCCTAGGTGGGAAGTTACTTGCTTATTCTGTCTGGATCATCTTCGTGCGCTGATATCGTGATCTTCGGGCCTTACTCTGAAGACAGTAAAACTGGCGCAGTGGTTAGCAAGGTTCACTACAATCTTCATCGTCTGAAAATACGCTGGCGCAGCTATTCCTGCGAAGACTAGCGACAGCATTTTCTTGCGAAGACTGAAGCCCGAGACGTTTAGACGAAGTAAGTCATTCCATACGCTAGCTACGAAGTAGCTCAGCTGGTAGCGCGCTTGTTTCCGTTCTCCAGGACTGAGGTACAGGCCCGAACCCCAGCGGTGTCATTTCTTGTTCTAGTAAGTTTGTCGGTGGCGGCGGCGGCATCTGGAAGCATTTCTTGTCTTGGCTTTGCTTTAGACTCTCTCTGCTGTCTGTACTCCTCTGCTTCGCTGTATCAGCCAGCCTGGACTAGAACCATAGAGAGTAGGAAGCCAGGTAGCAGCTCAAAGAAGTAGGCCAATTGGTAGAAGCCTCGGCTTTGCTTTTGACCACCAACGTTCGAAAACTAGCGACAGCGTTTTCCTGTGAAGACTGAAGCCCGAGACGTTTAGACGAAGTAGGTCATTTCATATTTTAACTACGAAGTAGCTCAGCTGGTAGCGCGCTTGATTCAGTTCTCCAGGACTCAGGTTCAAATCCCAGCAGTGTCATTTCTTGTTCTAGTAAGTTTGTCGGTGGCAGCGGCGGCATCTGAGGGCATTTCTTGTCTCCCCAGCGTCTGGGCGTAATTTTACTTAACCACGCCGCCCGTCAGCGCCATACCTCAGCAAGCTACGTCGATAGTTCAGCAAGTTCTGCTGATAGTTCAGTAAGTTTTGCAGCCGATAGCTCAGCAAGTTCTGCTGATAGTTCAGTAAGCTTTGCCGATAGTTCAGTGAGTTTTGCTGATAGTTCAGTAAGTTCTGCTGATAGTTCAGCAAGTTCTGCTGATAGTTCAGTAAGTTCTGCTGGTGGTTCAGTAAGTTCTGCCGATAGTTCAGTAAGTTCTGCTGATAGTTCAGTAAGTTTTGCTGATAGTTCAGTAAGTTCTGCTGATAGTTCAGTAAGTTCTGCTGATAGTTCAGCAAGTTCGGCAGATAGTTCAGCAAGTTCTGTCGATAGTTCAGCAAGTTCTGTTGATAGTTCAGGAAGTTCTGCTGATAGCTCAGTAAGTTCTG
Organism: Amoebophrya sp. A25; assembly: GCA_905178165.1. NCBI lineage: Eukaryota > Dinophyceae > Syndiniales > Amoebophryaceae > Amoebophrya > Amoebophrya sp. A25. The sequence continues at coordinate 531,278 of CAJINU010000068.1, forward strand.
CTGATAGTTCAGTAAGTTCTGCTGATGGTTCCGTAAGTTCTGCCGATAGTTCAGTAAGTTTTGCTGATAGTTCAGTAAGTTCTGCTGATAGTTCAGCAAGTTCTGCTGATAGTTCAGCAAGTTCTGCTGATAGTTCAGCAAGTTCCGTTGATAGTTCAGCAGGTTCTGTTGATAGTTCAGCAGGTTCTGTTGGTAGTTCCGGGGGTTCTGCTGATAGTTCGGCAAGTTCTGTCGATAGTTCAGCAAGTTCCGTCGATAGTTCAGGAAGTTCTGTTGATAGTTCAGAGAGTTCTCCTGATAGTTCAGCAAGTTCTGTTGATAGTTCAGCAGGTTCTGTTGATAGTTCAGGAGGTCCTGCTGATAGTTCGGCAGGTTCTGTCGATAGTTCAGCAAGTTCCGTCGATAGTTCAGGAAGTTCTGTTGATAGTTCAGAGAGTTCTGCTGATAGTTCAGCGCGGTACATTCTGCGACGGTTCGGCAGCGAGAGTCGTCTTGATTGTTCCGCGAGTGATGTCGATAGTTCAGCAAGTTGCGTCTATAGTGCAGCAACCTCTCGGCGACAGCTCTCGGACTGGTCCAAATTAAATGGGTAGAGACGTCCACGGGACCAAGATGGTGCGCGCTGTGTTATGATCCATCTTTCTGGTGACTAGTGCAGACCCTCTGGTGATGACTAGTGGCGCGGTGGTGGGTCTTCTGATCTCTATGGGCTCGCCTCATTGATTCGGGTAAGACGTAGTAGGCAGCTGAGCGGTTTGTGAAGTATTGACTTGAGTGGGAGTCAGCTGTCGAAGTGTTGACTTCTGTGGTTTTGGTGATGTTGATGCTTTTCATATCTGGGCGCCCTCATGAGAGCTCTCCATGGATGGGCTGGGTTCTCGATTCAGAGCGCAGAAGTGTAGGGCTGTACTCTATGAGAGCTCTCCATGGATGGACTG
>CAJINU010000068.1:533612-611563 GCA_905178165.1 Amoebophrya sp. A25
CTCCTACTACTCCTACTACTCCTACTACTCCTACTACTCCTACTACTCCTACTACTACTATGCTGTGTTTTGGCCAGAAGTCGAAGTGAGTGATTAATGCCGCTACAGAATAGCATCGAAATCAATGCACTTCTTTGACGGAGACGGCGAACTGATGTACTAACGTCGACGTCGTTTCGCATTCGATATCTCCAAATCCAAATCCAAAATCGTTGTCCGTGAATCCTCGTGAGCTGTGGGAAAATTCGAAGTAGAGAGAAGCTAGAAGTGGCTAAGAGCGACAAATCGTAGCGGATCGCTGTTTACTTTATTTTATGTCATCTACTGAAAGTTTGACGGGTAGGACGATCATTACGAGAGAGGTGAGCCAGACGCCAAAACTGTGAGAGGACGTGCGTCGTGTTATCGAAGCAAGTAGATTCGACTTGGTTTTAGAACGATTGTCAGGGTATGGGTAAGCTGTTCTCGCTTGTTCTGATGATCATGCGATGCGCATGTGAATGCGTCGTATTGTTGCAAAGAAGTCATTATTATGATGGGCGAGGATTAGGATTCCCACCAAACAGCTCCTAGTTGTACAACTACGGGAGTCGCAGACTGAGCTTTCCGTGAACAGTAGTAGAAACTTACTTTATTGTTCTTTGCCACGGGTTCTTGTTGAGTAAAACAGCAAGAGCTGGACAAAATGTCGTCCTCTACTTCGGCAACGTCACTAGCAGATCGAAAACTAATTGAAGCGAGGAGCGCAGTAGAGGATGCTCACGAGTCCTGGGTCGCCGTGGTGCACGTAGCTCAGACTTTCGCAGAATCGGAGACGAAGAAATTGATGGCGGCACGACCAGCAACAAGATTTGGAAGACTTGCACCAGCTGCTGAACTAGTACGGCTAACAAGTAGATATACGGCTAGTCGTGTTCGTGTAGGCCTAGAGGAAGAGGACGCGCGGAAAGAGGCAGAGCTGAAACGCGCGACAGACGCCTTTGAAGCAGCCAAAGTGGTAATGGATCGCTTCCTCGGTGACAAGGCGACGGCTGAGGCTGCAACTAGTGGCTTGACGGCGACCGCGCAGTGGCTTCTGCAAAGAACAGTACCCACAACAAGTAGTAATCTCGAGCAGTGGCTAAATGACGAACACAAAGCTGCCGAGAAAAGGCAACAGGTGGCACAAAAACAAGCAAAGAAGGCGTCGACCGACGAGTGCTTTGCAAAAAAGTACAAGAAAAATGTCACTAAGGAAATTTCGAAGCAGAAAAAAGTCCAACTCGAAGATCCACACAACAAAGGATTCCCAGTGCTAGATAACAAAAATGCGGAAATGTCCGAAGAAGCCGAGAAAAGAAGGCAGAAATGTAGTCGAGAGGCGGAAGACGCCAGAAAGGAACTCGAATACGCCAGTAATTACATCCAGAAGTTCCTCCAGCTCCAACAGATCCAAACCCTTTCAATTGATATTGAGCGTTCAAGCTCCTCAGCATTTCTGCAGCCAGTCGTCGATGCTTCCCCTTCTAGCTCAACTTCCACGGGATCACGTCTGCTTCATTTTCGCGATCCGATCGCCTTATTCTGCGGGGCTGTGTTGGCTTTCTGCATCTTCTTCTTGTGGAAATTCCTGCGAAAGCTCATCAATGGACCACCAACAAATCGTGGACATGGAGTGAATATTACTACTACAGAAGATGAAGCTACCTCCATCTCCTCCAAGAATCTGCCGCAGGAATATCAGGCGACGTCAACATCTTCCAAGGCGGATGTCTAGAAGAAGACAAAGAACTGAGGTTGTGGAAAAAGTTTTAGTACTACAACATCTTCAAATACATATACAACAACAACATCTTAGAATTAAAAAGGAGGCAGTGCGGTGGAAACTACCGTGATGAAAGTACATCATTCAAGAGGAGAAAGTAGAAGAAAGAACAAAACAAATTTGGACATCAATCATGGACATGATCTTCAAACTACTGAATATTTAAAGAAGAGTGAAAGTGTCTTCTTCGAGTACAACCATAGGCGTGGATGAAAAGTGTTGCATAGGACATGTAAAGAGCAAGTACTAGAAGTAGCAGTGCTGAGCTGGGGAAGTAATGAATGAAAATGACAAAAAGTACAGAACAAGAACACGAACACACGATCTAGTGCAGAACTACAACGTACATTCGAAATTCAATCCACCATGTTGCATTTGCATCCACCATCTACATCGTCGACCAGTTTCGAGGTGGCAAGGCCATATCTAGCAGTTCCATGACCACATAGGACGAGGAAGCAGGAGAAGTGTCTACATGAAAGCAGGCTCAGAAAGGAGAAAGGATACATAGTTTGTCAGGTACGAACTATGTATGTATTAAATACATTATTTATCCTTCCGCCCATACCGGATATTCTCGCTGTAAATTTCAACATGAGCTACTTGAATGTTATACTCATTTGTTTACTTGTTATAGAGGAGGTTGTACTATGAGTAGTCGAGTACTGCACACTTCATTTCATCTAGCTTTTTTTATCGATCAGATTTTAAAAGAGAACGTAGTTTTGTTTTTGGCTCTTCAGCAGCCACTCATGTCTGCCAGTTTTCCTGGTAGGCCCACACCTAACCTAACCTAAGAGAAGAACAAGATCAGTCAGTCATCATTTCATCTCCACAAAGAAACTGGGAAGTGTCAGAGGCACACGCCCATCCACTGTTTCGTCTTTTTCTCCTCTTTTTCTGTCTACAAATTCACAAACATCTCTTCGCTCCACCTCTCTCTCTTTCCAGGTTGCTCAGTCGTATCTTGGTAACCGACATTTTGATTTTGCAAGGTGGCGGACTCGATCTGATCTCTGTGATCTTCGTTCGGACCCTTATATATGAATATCGACCAGCCTACTTCTGGAGTGGATTCGGACGATCCCGAATGACCACACGCAATCATTTAATGATCAGACTGCGACTGCAGAGATAGAAAAGTACAGTACTAGAATATTTTTCAAAATACAACGAATGTTGTTTTTTATTGCATTGGATGGGCTACTATCGTCACTCAGGTTCTTGATGCCTGTAATCTTCATGTTGGAACGAACTCCCAATGTCACTGGCACAGCGTGCTTCTTAAACCTAATTATTTCTATTTCAAATGTGGCAGGGAGAGGAACCGAGGGAATATTTTTAGCCTACACCGGAGGCGTGGAGGAGGATTATGTGGCAGCTGCATTGCCTTTGCCATATTTTCATATGACGAAGGAAAGAGTAAGCGTCTAGCCCTAGAAGGCAGTGGCCAGACCAGTGAGGTATTATCTAGCACTTCGAGTTCGCTATACCGAATAATAGAATGATGTAGTAGTTGATGGCTTCGGCTTGTTTGTGATAATTAATCGAGTACTACTGCCTGGCACTCCTTTCTTCATCTGTCGTTCAAATTCGAGACAAGATGAGGATGGGCACAAGGCGAGCACATCGTCTCGTTTCTCTCTCTTCCCTTCCAGGTTCTCTACCTTCGAGGTAAGCGGAGTTTGCTTCCGTTTCTTTTGTTCTTGTTTTCGCAAGGCCATGGACTCGATTTTTGTGATCGTTCGGACCCAATTATACCACTATCGACGTCAACCAGCCGCCTTGCCCTGGTGAGTGGATCAATTGCACCCCGAAAAAAGCTCGACGACGTGTATCAATAAATATCAATACTTATCTTCTTTATTCCCGTCTTCCTTAAATGGGTAACGGGAGGCCGAGGCAGAACGCTGCCAAATAACAACATGACGCCACTGCGTGGCGCGAGAAAGCTGGGCGCGTACTTTTCTACTCCTTCTGTTGTATATGGCGCCGCCATTGTTCTGATAGAGCGACAGGCGGGCCGGGATAAAGATGGGAAACTTTGCCCAAGTTGAATCGCTGCGACGAGGACGCGAGGCCGCGCGCTTTTGCGCGACATTCTTTGGCTGAAGAGCGCTTCGCCATGAAGTCACGCGACTGCCTTGGCGAGTCCCGCCGATTCTACCGCAGAAGCAGTGGCGCTGCAAATCTAAGCCGGCTTTTTGGGTGCGACGTAGTTCGCCGTCTTGGCCCGGATGCCGCGCCCTTTTGGTCCCTGTTGGCCGCGACTGCTTTGGGCGGGGTCGCCTCTGCCTCGCGCTTCCCTGTGTTACGGCGTGACATACCGCGGCCAGACTAACACTCGCGGACTAACTGGGCCCCGCCTACGACTCTCGGGGTGCATGATGTTGGAGCACCGCCAGGCCTCCCATAATAACTAACTAACTGCCTTTTTTATTTGATGATTATAATATATAGAAGAAGTAGTAGCTAGACATCATCAGTTTTTTTTTGAAAATTCTAAAACAGTCTCAAACTTCTCTGTTTTACAGCAACAATCTCATATATCGCTAACCAGGTATCATCAATCTTCATAGAGAAACGACAACAAGGGTAAACGTAAAACTTCAATTATGCTGCAACACGCTTCTGTTTTTAAATTGATACCGAAATTCATCTTCAGATCTGTGAGGTGGAAGAGGATACTTGTTACGTTTTTTACCTTGTCTACGAGACGGGGAAGATTGGCCTGCAGTGGAATTATGTCTTAGCTTTGCGCCCTTCGGAGCTGCAGCTGGGGGTCGATGTTATTTGGAGTCATCATCATCAAATGAAAAGGAAAGCGCTAATGCTTCGATGTCAACTTCATCTCAATTTGAATTGTTCACATTTATGATACTGCTTCAGTGAATGTGAAAATGACACTTGTTGATGAAAGCTACAACGAACTACAAGCAATCACAACTAGTACAACTACATCACAATTATTTTCTATCTTTGAGTTCGAAATTGCGTATTTCTTTTCTCCAATATATAATTTAAGAACTGCCGTCGCATAAACGATTATTATTTCGTGTTGCAACTATATCAAGTATCCGTTCGTGGAAAGACCCGACAAGCATAAAATGCAATCTGTTTCGATCATCATGAACTTACAAGTCGAATTCTTCTCTTGTCTACTTCGCATGCTCTCAAATGTACCCCCTATCTTCCTCTCAATATATTTCTAGTATGATCGTTTTTGAGTAGCTATGTATATGTTGCTGGTGGTGGTGTTGGTGATGGTGCGGCAGATTTTCTCTAAAAATTCACTCAAGTGGTTCATTGGAATTTTTGATTTTCTGAGGATGAAGAGCAGTCTGAGGATGAAAAGTACATTTTTACACGTGATAAAAATTCACTCTAGTCCATTCAACATCATTCTCTGAGAATGAGATACAAGTGCTTATGCCACATCATCACTTGCCAAATAGATACTCGTCGTCACTCTGGTCTCGAGAAAGGCGTTTGGCAATGTACAGAGCATATCCCAATCGTCCCCGCGAGCCTTTATGCCATACAATCTCTTCCTACTCCGTCACGTAACTCGATCAAGCTGCGATAAAATTGATAGTAGTCTGGTTCTCCGCATTGATAGCTCACTCCCCGTGACCGAACAAACTACAACCCGTAGACTCCCCGTAGAAGGTACTTTCGACGAAAACGCCACGGCATTTTAAAGCACGTCGCAGCTTTGAAAATGATGTAGTGACCACGACCCAGCGGTCCAAGCGGAAGCGCTACGAGTGAGTAGCGCAGCTTCAGACTGTTCAGAAGATCAATTGGCAGCAAAATTCCAAACCTACCTCCTGGAAAAAAAGAAGAAAAGTCGCTTCGTCCAAACTTGATTCCAAGAAGTCGAGAGATCGTGCCGTGAGCATGTTGGATGATTCTTAAGTTTCAAATAAGTAGAACTAGAAGTATAATTCATACTCAAACTCAACATATCACCACATCTGCATATGGATATGAAGAAGATTACTTAGCGATTGCGATGGGGAACAAATGGAGTAGTACTTTTTATAAATATCAACGCGGCAAACGCTGTGTGCTGAGAGGCACGCTTCGTTATTGTGAAAGCTTTTTGATGTGTCCTTCTCCTTGACTGTAAAGCTAAAACTGTAGAGCAAAAAGAGACCTAGCGACAACGCACAACAACAAACTTGGATAGAACAAGTGTTGAAATGTGGAGGAAAATCTCCTAAGCGAGATTGGAAAGCTAAAGCTGGTGCCTCCAAGTAACTTACTCCACCCATGCTTGCCCAGAAGCCACGAGATGCCATGACCATTGATGATGGTCGAGATAGCAGATGTAAAAGTATTACCACATCAAATATTTATAAATATTCTTGAATTTTCAACATTGTGAAGAGCAAGTGCAAGAGGGGGCACGACTATATGTCGTGGTAAATTGATTCCGCCGATCCTAACCCTTGTCCGAGGACAACAAGAAGAAATGCGTAGTTCTTTGCTTTCTGCAAAAGCAGTACTCTACTCGGCTATCATCGGCTCTGTGGCTCCCACCTCTGCAGTGGTGGTGTGGAAGCATATCGGACGGAGAAAGGAGCAGCGAGGAAAAGCCGCTTTGATGCAAGTAGCATCTAGAGCAAAAAGTAATTAGAAGCCTTCTTGGAACAGGACCATGTTTCGAGATCTTGATGAAAATTTTATTGAGGTGGAGGTAGAACTAGAAGTAGATGAATGTGAAGAACTTCAACATCCTCTTCGATCATGTTGTTGACAGTGTCCTTTTTTTACTACTTAAATTATCAGGTACCACGAAATTCCCGCTGATGACATTCTATGCCGAGAATGACAAAAACAAGGACTGTGCTGCCACAAACACCCTACCTAGCATTGAGGAGTGCGACGACGCAATTCAGAAACTGGGAATGGAAAGGAAAGTACTTGTTTATGATACTTGGATGAACAGTACTAAGGAATAAAGTCCTTTTTTTTGATTCTTGGAGACAAACAATTCTCATGGAATGGAATGGCAATGAAAGGAAAGTGCATGACAATGATGATATCCTCCACGTAATCAAGCAAAAGGCTCTTCCCAATCATAATCAGTGCTGACAGCCTCAACAGTAAGAACTACACCTCCACCTTGTGCAATCTGCGAACTTCCCTCCCATCTGAATCAGTCAAGTAGAAACCACGCAAACACCTTCTACTATCTTCCCAATCCCATTCTTCTCAATATATTTAAATAAATCACCCAATCCCAATCTCGATCAATCAGTCAATCACCACATCCCAATCAATCAATCACTCAATCAAAACCCAGATCGCCACAGTGAATCTGATCGATAGTGCACAGAAATTGCCAGGATGCTACTACGACATGGCGGTGAAAACGGCGTTTTTTAACAAGTTCACTGGCACGACCAAAACCTTGGCTGATTTAGTTAAGGCCGCTTGAGGATACACATACAGATATTCATTATAGTGAGGATACCGATATTGATTATAGCTTTACCTTTACTTGCTTCTACAACCGTACGTATCTGTCCTCTCCAAATGAAGTTCAGCTCTAACTTCGGCGGAGGCGACCTGTACAGGATATGCAAACAGCAATAGATGCGACTTCCAAGAAGTACTAAGGATGGTATTACGTTTTTATGGCCACGAGAAAGAAAAAGAAGAGAATACTTTTAAGAAATCTATCATTCTAATATTATTATTATTAAATATGTTCTAACAAACCCACAGAGGACAGACACATCAACAACAGCCATACGCATACGACAATGAAACTAGACGAAATACTTGAACAGAAAATGAATACCCAAGAACGACAATCAGAAAATCTGAGCGTGGAAATAAGAGAAACCGTCACCAGCACTACCGGTGAAAAGTCAGAAGTCCTTTTACTTGATGAATCTTCGCTCTGCTGCTCTGCAGCGCTGGTAGTTTGCAGCCACGCCTTCAGCGATGATGCTCGTTTTCCTGACTCAGGGGAGTCCAGAGGAGACGAGAGAGAGAGACAGAGAGACAGAAAACGCTAGCCGGAAAGAAAAACAGAGACAAAAGCTGGAAGGAAAACCCTATCGTATAAGCAAAGCATCTCGATGTGCTTGTAGTGGAGGTACTAGGAAAATCAAAAAAAGGTAAAATTCACTAAAATAATTGTCTCGATGAAAATATCCTTCCTGACGATAGAAACAAGAAATCAGTAATTTCTACCTCTGACTACGTCTCGTGGTGGGAAAGTTCTTAAAAAAGTAGCGAAGTTGAATAGCGAGTCTAAGTTGGCTTGTCGCGATTGTTTTTAGACGGAGTCTTAACATCAACGAGGGACACATTTTATGCCTCATCGCTCCTAGCACCAGCCTGGTTCTTCGAGCTACTGGGCTAGGAGATATCGACTTTTACGAGAAAGCAGGGATTAACCTGAAGCGAAGCGCGTTTTTGCTTTGATACTCTGAGGCTGCCTTATACTAGCTGGCACGACGATACGAGTGCCAGGAGAGAATCTTCGCGAAGACAGAGAACTAGAGGAAACAGACGATCTCCGGTCTTGTTGTGCTAACCCGAGATCAGATCTCCTGCTGATTTACCACAGGCACGGGCGAGAACAAGAGAACGAAAAAGCTTACAAGATCACTTCTAACCCAAAAGTACACGAAGAACCAGTTACCAGCGTGCAACATGTTGTGCACCTTGTTCATCTAGGACATCATCGTGGTCAACATCGTCCACAACGAACCCTCAACATTATCTCCTTCAACCTCAAGAAACACCAAAAATAAACAGTCAACATGGTATCCCGTGAGCTGACAGATGAACAATTGCGTGATGCTTACACAGTGTATGAGAAGGGCTATGAGTGCGCAGTGTCCAGCGACGACGCCTTAGAATTGGCCCTTCAGGCTTTGTGCCTCGATCCAAAGAAATACCTCAAGCAAGTCTCCACAGAATGCGTCAAAGTTAATCATGGTATTTTTAGGCAGAAGCTGCTCATGTCCAGCTTCTTATGATATAATTGTACAGAAGTAGTTTATAGAACGGATGTAGGATGGACTTGGATGGATCGGATCACGGACCCCCCTGATTCTTCCGATCCTACTTGAAATGGTGGGAAGTCCATCCGTTCCATCCGATCCATCCCATCCCCGATCTGGCACCCCTATCAATTACTCTAATATTGATTTAAGCTTTAAATTTTGTCTTGTTTTCTTGTGTGAATTACAATTATTCAAACTCATAACAGAGGGTAAGGAGGCGAAAGTCGAGTACCCAATTTTCGTGAATTCGTTGCAGGAAGTGAACAGACTAAACATCGACTCCGAGATAGATGTGAAAGAGATGTTCCACCGACTCTCAAGAGGATACAAGTAATATCACTTTTTTCAGAAGTACTAACTCAGAAGTTATGTTCAGGTCGTCGATCGCGACTTCCAAGAGGTGGAAAGTACGAGTACTCATTATTTTCCTAAGGGAATACAAGTACTAAATAGGAAATACAAGTACTACTCATTATTTAACTTCCAAGACGATGGGGATACAACAACTAGAAGTACTTACGTAAGTAGTATTTTTTCCCTCCTCAGACACAGGCACACAGTTGTCACACAGAGGTAGTTAGACCAATCTATAAGGCCTCAGTTACATCCACCACCTCCTCCTCAGGTTAGACCAAGGTCGATTAAGAGATCTGTGTGCGGATCTAGGATTTCGAGACACTGAGGTAGAAGACATGTTTGCCGATTACTGTGGAGACAACGAATTCGTATCGGAGCCGTCTTTTAGATTATGAAAACTACAGGTGCTGGTCCTGCTGGCTACTTATGTGTGCTACTTCTAGTCTAGAACATGAAAATATGAAAATTGTAGTTTGATTCAATTTCAATATCTTTTTTATATGAATATCATCTCTAAAAAATCTAGTACTACGAAAGGCAATAGAACTACCCGTCCTTTCCACGACTTCTAATCCCGCAACTGGTCGAGGATATACGAAACATGACACCTATAGCAGCCGTGCCACCGGGCTCACCGTCCAACTCACCGATGAAGCGAGGCTGATGAAAAAAGTGTGTTTCAGGAGTCATGGAAACTTCTTTTGGAGCTGTTGATGTTTTCCTTTTGCCAACGTTCATCTTGATTTGTGAGAAGGAGAACAAAATTTTGATATGACGATCCTCATTCCGAACGACCCGCAGTTGTAAATAATACATGAACTTTCTTGCCATGATACCAACACTAGAAGTGTCGAAGCAAGAACAATAAGCGCTAAAGATATCTGCTGAATGTGAGCTGTAGGTCATCAAGCAGCACGACGTGGCTGCAGGTCATCATACAGAAGTAAGGAGTTTTTCTGTTTTCGTCGAAAGTCACGAAAGTGCGAGATGACGAGAGCATCATCAACATTCCCAACTATATTTTGCTTTCGTATCGGAATCTATATCGGAAGTGTTGAATGCTTCTCCGTCCTTGGTTGAGTATTGGATATCGGGATGAACAATCGGGATTTCGAAAAACGTCCAAGAAAACTTGTAGAGACAGAGCGAAAGAAGACTCGACCCACATCCTCATATCCTCTCTTCCCCAAACTCATCAATCGCCGTGCCCCTCATAATCGCGTTTCTTCATCAGGTGACTCATCCGTTATCAACTACATCACTTCAATCTCAAAATCTAAATCCAAAAAAATAGAAGTATTCATTATAAGTAGAAAATTTCATTTGATAGCATCATGGTATCGACTTCCTTCGGGAGTGTCGCGAAGCCAGAATGAGGTTGATGTTGTCCTCTTGAAGATGAAGCATAAGACCACCAATTGAACTAGAAGTTGTACAATTAAAAGAAGAACTCAATGCCTTCCAGCCAGGCGGGCTCCGCCACTTCCTCACGCTTGGCTGAAAAGCAGCGTGAGGAATGGGCTTATTTGGAACAACGTGCAGAGAAGATCCGTACTGGTGAGATCATTAAGGCTACTGTTTCAGGATGTCCTAAAAAGTCCTTAAAACCATGATCGGATTAAAAACACCATGGTTGAATGATCCTTGGCTCTTGCATGTCCTTAACACCATGGATGATCCATGGAGGTTCTTCTTTTCCTAATTGCATTTCAACATAATCCTCAGCTGTCTTGCATCTCCTCGTCGTCGTCCTTAACACCAATATTTATACATTTACAAATATCCCTGTCTGCTCTTCTTTTTCTACTTGAAAAAGATAGAATAAGAATCCTTGCAACATTCTCTTTTTCTACTTGAAAAAAAAGCACCCAAGCCCAAGGATCATGCTCCCAACGAACAAGATGCCCATCTTGCGGTAGCTCTAAGATCAAGCCAGAACCTGGGAATGAACTGGATGCTCTTGCAGCTGTAGTCGCGAAGAAGCTACCGAAGCTGTACTATGGAGGAAGCGCAGGCAAAGGAGATGGTGGGGGTGAACAGGGAGAGTTAAGATTGGTTGACCACTGTACGTATGATAATTCATACAACCTTGATCACTGTTCCTAATATTCTAGAAAAGTCTGCTCAAGACACTTGCACCTCGTCCTCCCCTTACTTGAAACGTCCTGCTCTAATGCATGATGACAAACTGACGAACGTTTCTACCTCACATCTTCTAGCCAGCAAGGTGATTGACGATGACGATGTGGGATCCGAAGTCGGTTCTGCCGTCGGTTCTGCTGTAAGCGCAGCATCATACGTCTCATCCTCGATCACTGCAAGCAGTATCGTTTCATCAGTTAAGATTCTCGTACATCTACATTAGTGATTCAAATCGTATTGATTGGTACAGCTGTTTGGTAGAGGAACATCAACTTGGTAGAAGCATCATAATAAATTCTTCTGCTTGAGCACTCTTAGTTGATATTCAACTACGACTTACTAGACCTAGAGGTAGTTCTGCTTGCTCAGGAATCCTGACATAATACCCTAATATAGAAACAAGAAGAAGAACACTAGCACAGCGCTAATCCCGCTGTTCGTGCTCAGCCGACCGGTGGCGCACTCGGTGATACTCTTGGTCTGAAGAAGAAGGACAAAAAGAAGAAGAAAGAGAAGCGCAGTAAGTCGGTCGGAGCAGGCAATGCAGAAATCCTGGAGGCTCTGCGCGAAAAGGCCCGCAATGGAAGCTACGGGGCGCGTCGTGACGACTCTCACATGATCAAGGACGTCATTTCGAATGACGGGAGCTACGTCAGCGCTCCCATCGTCTATACCGAAGAAAACCCACCGCTATTCGATAAATACTTCTTAAGGCTCTTGGATTTTTGAATGTATAAGGCTTTGTTTCATCTTCAACTACTATTTGAACTACCTTCACCTTTACTCCTCCTCCTCCAACTCACCTTCACCATCCTCCTCCACCTCCACCACACCCCGTTCATTCCCTTTCTATTCGAACAAGATCATGAAGAACGTAGGTCGAGCGCGACCACCACAAGATGGAGTAAGGACATTGGGGAAATCCTTCACTTTGGACGAGCTCATCGCGAAAAAAGGTGGCGTCCCGGAAATGGCAAAGGAAAAAACAGACTACAAGCGGAACTATCGTTTAAGAGAGCCATTTTTGTCTGCTTTGTTTCAGCTGCCTCCATTCTTTGGATCAAATTCAAAAAGAAGATCAAGATTACTACTTTACCCCGAAAAGTCCTCCTGTCTCAATCACATTCTAATCTCTTTTCCCTTTGACACACGATCTGACGTGGATGTGGACCTGCGCAACCCTATCATCAAAGACCTAAAGGACGTCGTCGGCAAGAAGGGCATTCTCGACGTTGCCCCGCACAATACCAGTCTCAATATTATGTTTGTTTGAGTTTTAGATTTACTGTTTTTTTAGTGTTAAGTTAGGAAGGTCATTAGAAGAGATTGATAATTTCACTGTATCGTCAGTCTAGAACAACAGCATTACATTTTAAATGACACTTCACCTTGACACTCTTTGGAACGAGTTGCTCATTTTATTTTATATAAACTGCGTGTGGTGTCGTGTCGTGGTGGTACAACCATTTTTTGGCTTCGGTCCCACTAGTAGAGCGACCTATAGTGTTGCGTACTTAGCATATCACGATCACTGACGAAGAATATCAAGATCAAGATCAAGATCAACAGCGACGAGCTACACCAGGTAGATGATTTCAATCTCTAACTGCCAATCTTTCCTGAAAGCCGGAACGAGTGAGGTGAGCGCCAACGTGTACGGACACCAGTATTTGCATCCGATGCCTTCAATGGCGCCTAGGGTGTTTGGGGAGAAGCACGTGCCGTTTGACAAGCTCTTCAAAAATCGGGTCAAGGTCAGACGTCCCAAAGACTACGATTAAACGGAGATATATCGTGAAGTGGACGAGGAGGAGTAGAGGCCTATGTTTATAAGTGTAGATCCTCATATAAGTCTACCTCGTCCTGAGGAGGAATGGGGACCTAGGACCTAGGAAACAGAGAATCGTAAGGAGGAATCATGGGCGGGACCTATATTTTGGTTTATTACTAGTCTAGGAGCTGGTAAGAGGTATGTTGAGGTTTTTACGTTTCAGGGACTAAGGGTCCTCTTCTAGGTTTAGTATGAAGATGCAGCTGATGAAGTAGGGATGTTTCCTCTACTTCTCCTAGGACTAGATAGTAGGCGACTACAGCAAAAGACCGACAGTCGCGGGATCAGTCAATAGGCGGTTGTTATTAACATTCCAAGCACATTGACGAATTTTGCACAGCATCTTGTCATCTCGTGATTGTTTTCAATTTCATTTACCTTACGAAAAAACTATATGAGTCACATTCATTTTTATTCCACTTTGAACACAATTGGTAGTACTAGCAAACGAAATCGAAATTCATCTCAGCTCCTCTTACGAAGTATTGACCATCATGTTGAATCAAAGAAATTATCGTTGTTCCCTTGAGATTGAGTATTCTGAAAATGTCTATGTTGTCATATAGTTCCACCTCCAGATGTTGCTTGTGGGGATCGATCTCATTTACAAACGACCGTGAAGCACAACCATGATCGGATCTAGTTTTAGGAACGTTAATGAGTCGTACAAGTACCACATAAAAATGAGCTTCAACATCTGTTCATCATCACATTTTCTCCCAAAAAAGAATAGGACAGGCCGACCCCGACTAAAACGACTAAATCACATCCCAACCCCCTCAAGAGGACGAGCAGCACGAAGACAAAACTTAATGAACATCACTGTATCCAGAAAATGTGAATGAACATTGTATATGTATCCACTTCTCTGCGGGAACCTGAGCTAGGGCTATAACACAGCAGCACACGTGAGTCTTCCTAACAAGAATGTGCAACAGGAGAGTGTGGCAGCATGTGAAGCTCTTCACTGTATACCATTATTAACGAGTGCCGAGCAGATATTGATGTATACTTTTTTTCGGCTTTGTGATTACTTCATAAGCTAGTGTTTGAAGGATGAGTGACAGTAAGAACAAGCGGAGCTTTCGTGAAAAAGTAATGAGAGAGAGGGAGAGAGCTGCGCGAGAGAGGGAGCGATATACGAGAAAGAGTCGAGAAGCATTAGTATACTGTGAAGAGAAGCAACTGAGGTGGACAACCGAGTGACTAATTTTTTTTTTGACTAGTTTTAGTTTTTTCTACTTCTACGTAATGGCTACACCTACAACCCAAGCAAACAATGAAAATGTAGAAGAATAAGTCGACTTCTACAACAAGAGCGACAGCGAGCAGGATGGCATAATAGAAACTCGACGGATGTACGTAGTTCAGTAGAAATAAGAGAACGATAGAATTATATAGTTCAACTTCAATCACTCTTCTAAACGATAACAAATATTTGTAATACTAGATTCGGTTTGGTCTTCAACTTCATGATCGTCCGAAAAGGTAAATAAAGTCGAAATCAGATTGATAATATAAATCAAAATCTTGTTCTTAATCATCTCTCTCCCTGTTAGAACACGACAGTTCAAATGCCGTTGTCAAAACAGAAGCCGAAGCCTTCGGACTTCCGAAATTCGAGAGCACTGAAAAAAGCCAGGAAGAAGATCTTTCCGCTCTCGGCGATGCACAATGTCCTACCAGCGATTCCGAAGTTTCTCCATTTCCTCACTGTGTTGGTTATTTATGAAAGGGAAGACAAAGAAGTACTAGAATTAATTACAATTAGTAGAACAGAACTTGTACCCCGACGTCTGCTCCCCGTTCATACTTTCGAGGCCTTGCACATTGTCGGGACCGGTGCGCTGCTCACATTTTGCGTCATCGAAATGGCCAGAGTGCATCGGAATATTGTCGTGAGTAAGATGAAAACAGACACGACTGGCTCTGGCGGTGTGGTTGGAATGTTGTCTGGCGTGTTGGTACAACTACAGCTATGTTTAGATAGATTTTTGTGCTTCTTGCGTGTATTGATCTTGTCAAATCGATTTCCTCGTGATCGTGAATGTGATCAGTGTTATAATGTTTTGAGTGTTCGTTTCATCTACATGATCTGACTTACGACGCTTCGTCCCCTTCTGCTCCTCTGATGTACTTATTCCGCTCAAGAGTTTCCTCCCTGTTCCAGCAAAAACTTACACTTTTCCCTAATTCGATCCATCTCAACACAGTTTCGCCCCTACGTCTGCTACCTCTACGACGCGTTCTTTCCCTCGCTCGTTGCCGGCTACCACTTGCTGTTCTACGCAACATTCGGCTCTTTTGACCTGCTTGCGAGCTCGTTTTTCACTTACAAGCTGCTCCTTCTGCTAGCCGTCTACCAGAGTGCGATAAACGCGGGGCTATACTACAGCGGTCGCTTCTTCTACTTTCTCAGCTCGTTACCAAGAAAGTACGCGAATCCACCAGCACCACCAGTCTTTCCTTTGCTGTGCTATCTAGCCCTACCATGGAGCACTTTCACAGTGTGGTTGCTGAACGTGCAGCAAGCGTGGACACAATACTCTAATACCCGGTGGCTCACCACGCTGCTTCCCATCCTGGCAATAGTCTATGCCGGAAGATGGCAGCTCCGAAAGCCGTGTATTTTGGCACTGCCGAGGGATGGGCAACAGGTACTACAAGTTGTACAAACTCTATGCATCGCAAGAGTCGTTTGTTGTCCTTACATCACTGACTTACGCAAACGTCACCTTCTTCACCTTAAAACTCTGTCGCACACTCTTGTCTGCCTTCCTCTAGTTTACAGATTAGCCAGATAGCTACTGATGCTGTCGCTATCTCGCTCCCACGACACGCAGCAGACTCATAATCAGATGATTCTTCTTCCTGACCTCGCGCTAGGCACATTCATTCATTCATTCATTCAGATAAAAACGGGTCTCGATATTGCTGTCGGCATCGTGGTGTTTTCAGTGCTGCATTTCGGGTTCCTGGAGAATGATTTCTTCCTCCGTACTAAAAACTGGAAGTACATCTTTGCAGCCACGAATGCCATCTGGCCACCACTGATTATCTTTCGCTATCGTAAAATAGGCCTTCATTCAACAATCTTCAACTTTTTCCGCGCTGAAGGTAGAAGTACAGGAGGTTTTGGAACTACAACAAGCTCAGCAGCGTCGAGAGGAGGAGAACAAGAACAAGGACAAGCTAGTGGTAGTACGACCACAACCAGTGGCAGTGCACCTTCTTCAATAAGTAGACACAAAACTACTCCTAGTTCTATGGGAGGTGCAACTTCTAGTACAGCAAGTACAACAAATAATATTAAATCTTCGGGGTCAACCATGTACTCGTCGCCGTCTGATGAAGTTGCTGCTCGCCGTGCCAAAATAGAGTCAATGAGCAAGAAAGAGTTTGTAGTGGAGCTGACACGAAAGCTTGCCAGTACTGGAAAGAATATGTTCTTTGCTTCACGCTCCTCAGGGTCATCCAAAAGCAAGGAGCCTAAGCCTCTAATGAGACTACCAGTACTAGTTCCACGATCTGGCACAAAAAACAATGCTTCATCTACAGATTCGAAGAGAATTGATGACAGGACAAAGCCAAACGCAAAGACTTCTATGACCTCGTCCACCTCAGGAGGTATAAGAAGTAAAGAGCCACCACCATCATATGGTGCAATTTCTACTTCGTCTACTTCTGCCGCACAACAAAAAGCTTATGTCCGTAGTCAGCCTGTAGATTCACCCATAGAGGATGGGAGCGGGAATGAAGCCTCCCCATCTCCAGAGGACCAGCTCTACGTTGAAGCCGGTCTCCCCTTAACAAGAAAAGACGCAGGAAAGGATGCCCTACAAGTGAGCGAACTTGTAAAGGAGCTGCGGTTGCAGCTGCAGTCCAGTCTAGCGAGCTTTGATGCCTTAGTACTAGAGGAAGAGATGGCATCTTCAGAAGGCGTTGTCACACCTACTGGAGGAAGTACAGCCAGGAGTAACAAGGACCTCTTCATTAGTAGGGCTACAACTAGGGACGATAACAAGGACATCACAAACACTAGTGGTCCTCGTGGCGATAAAGATGCAGCTGAGGACCCTGCTGACAACTCTACAACTTCACCTTCCTCTGGTACTCGTGCAGCTGGAGCTTCACCTAGTAGAATAATGCTCCCACCTCCTCCTGCTTCTCCGACAACATCTTCTCCGAAAGCGTCTCCACAGCCTACTTCTAGGACTTTCAGAGCAAGACATGCACTGTTAAAGATGCCACTACTACTTCTACCTAGGAAGAGCCAGATAAAGTGGCGGGCTGATGTGGAAGCCCTTCTGGATGAGCTAGGGAAAGGCTTAGGCGGCGGCAGTAAAGGCGATAACGGTAGTCAGAATAAAGACAATGAGGTAGTAGACGAAGACAGTGGAACAGAAGATGTCGATGAAGAAACACTGGACCGACTCATCGCGCAAGTCGAAGAACTGACCGCGCTGGCGAGTAAAAGCATAGAGGAGAATGAAGTTGTAGCTGGAAAACAAGAAGAATGAATATATTATATTATATTATAAGTAACTTCGACTTCGACTTCATCTTCTTGTTCTACTTCTAAATCTAAATTCCGCTATTGTTACTCAGGATCGACTTATTTCATACTCATTTCTCCGCCTCGCCCTGCCCCTGCCTCAGCTCATGTTGACGGAATTACGTCATCATTACTGCGTTGTAAAAATTACGATGGAGGTACTTAGGACATCTGATAGTACAACTAAGAGGTATAGGTGATGACGTGGTTCCGGCGTGAGACGTAGGCCGAACGAGAGCACAGCGCTTGTTCGCTGTCGTGCATCATGACACCTGGTTCTCTGGATTCGAGATACTTTCTTGTGTTCCGGTTCCCCGAGGACAAAATTCTCACTTAGCAATGACGAGAGCCCAGGAGTAGAGACTAGTAGTACTAGAAGAGTTAGATGGGCTACGATAAGTTCAAGTGCCATGTGAAAATAAAGACTATGTCTTTCAATCTGTATTGAGAATCAACGTTTGCGATTGACTCTGTTGGTGGAGATCAGGAATGGTCTGTATGACTATGAGAGCCCTAGCATAAAGTATCACATTGATGCATCGCCTCTGTCCTTTCAGTCCTATAGTACCTTTTGACAACCCGTCTGTCCTTGATGAGAGAGTGTATTTCTGAGTACTATAAATATCATGATTCATTACCCCCGAGAGACGGTAGAGTTGTGCAACCTTAATAACATAACCGCGCTTGCAAATTTTTCTCACAGCCTTCATTTATGTTGGTATATGAAATTGTACTCCCTGCTGAACTATCTGTATCCACAGAACGTATCCCGTTGTAATACATTACCATCCGTAAAAATTGTTTTTTCAAAATGTACTACTCCCTCGTCGCTCGCATCTTCTAACTTAGAAATAGTGTTCCGTTTTGGTTTATTGACCGTCTAGGAGCTAAGAACATCAGAAGAAATTCCCATTTCGTGTGCCTGCTTCGAGTTCTATGATCAACTTTCGAAGATAGAGAAGTTGTAACAAATAATTAGAAATGTCAATATCTTCTTCCTCTCGTCACTCCTCGCGACAGACCACCGGGAATGGTGGAAGTGAGGGCGCACTCGAAGATGACGCGGACAGGACGTTTGGGTCTGACGGGATCGGCGATGAACTTGGACTCGGAGAGGAAGATCAAGATGAACTTGGATTCGACGATGAGGAAATGATATTCGACGATGAGATAACGTCAGTCTTACGTGCTTGGCTTTTGTCTTCTGCTAGTAAGACAGAAGCTATCCGAAAGCAAAGGTCAAAAGCAAGGAGACCACAGATGTATCGAGTTAGGCATTTGAGACCTGATCCGAAGATGGAAGATATGGATGAGACGGATAAAAACAGCCATCACAAGATGCGAAACCGAGATAACACGCGTTTTTTTGACTATGATGCAGTGGCTACGCGGGTTTTAGTCGACGATAGTCGAAGGCGGTTGTACATGCCAGAAAATGCTGCGAATTACACGAAGCCACCGGCCTCGTCTGTAGAAACCTTGCCGTTTTCCATAGCCCAAACGCTTCCCGTTGAGGATTTTTTGAAAGAAAAAGATCACTCAACCTTGATGTGGGCAGCGTCTTTGCGAATGTCAGGTGCAGATGTCGAGGCCGAAGGGAAGAAGAAAGTCATGGCAGCCATGCGAACGATTGATAGACTCCGGGAACGACCTGCAAAAGCGGCTCTAGACACCAATCTAGAATTGGTGATGGATTCGTCCAGCAACGGTTACAACAACTTTGGCATGGGAATGAGAGGTTATGAAGCTGATTATTCTAATGATGACGAAGTAGAGTCATCTACTTCTAGAATGAACGATTCTAGAACTTCCTCTAGCACGACTGGTGCAGGTTCAAAAATCGTTGGGAAGCCTTTCGGAGGACGTCGCGGTTCGTCATCTTCTACTGCTTCTTGATAGTTGTGTGGATGAGGGGCAGTAAGACTAAGAGACACAGATGAAATTGACATTGTTTGTTGTACGAAAGTAGACGTGGTAGCGCTCATTGGCATTCTTCTATACGCAAAAAAGAAGTAGTGCTCCTGGACGCAATGAATTGCATCCACAATATCTACCCGAGCCCTTTTCATTTTTTTCCTATTCAGCTCAGCAAAAAGGTTACGAGGATAAACCGAGAGAACCTGTTGATGTGTCAGGAGAACAAGCGACGTCAATGTGGAATGCATAGACGTTGACCCATCAACTAAGCATATCTGTCACCGAGCGAAAGGCTTTCGCCGAAAGCGATATAAAATTATAACTCCAATATTCATAAATGATTTCTGTTCCACATCGAGCCAAGAGCACGATGAGACTGAGAGGTGAGAGCTACAGCTGGTAGCGACAGTAAGACTTGTTCATATCAATTGTATCTGAATCTGATTCTGTCCTGGTGAGAAAAGCAAATAAGTCTGTCGTGTTCATGATCATGTGCGTGATCATATACGAGCAAATGCTGTAGCTGTAGGTGTAGTTTCATTCAAGAGCGGATCGATACGATTATGCGTATGCACATCTCTTCCTCCTACCTTCACAGGTTTTACAACTACTTCGTTGGTTCTTGATGTTGTGAGCTTCACAAGCTGTTGCATGTGTACTACGAATTGTGTCTTGACGTCGAAGACGGTACATTTTGTACACCCTGGAAGATAATCTAGAGCAGTAGTTTGATGTGACGCGACTTTTTATTCACTTTGAATTTGGTTGAGAATCGTAATCGACTTGTGAACATGCTTGTTATCATCTTCATTTAATTATTTCAAGTAGAGCATGCTGTTATTTTTGACATCCTCCTGCATTTTCTTCATCCTTGTTGCTATTGATGGTTAGAGGTTGATGTATATAGTTAATCGGAGTCACCTTGTGTGACGAAGTTGCGGAGGCACTCTCTTTTTTCGTATCGTTCTATCTTAACTCGTTATCGTTCGCCTCCCCCACCAGCCTTCATATCACGTTTCTGTTAGATCATAGATACACCCACTTTGTCTTTGGTGGGACATCTTGTGCATGCTTTATGCGCGCACAAGAACCCACAAGTTTTGGCTACCTACCCAAACTAGAATTCTTCTACATGATTGAATTCTTCTACATGAGGACTACAACATTCATACATTACATAAATTCAGTATAATAGTGCCCGCTTTGCTCTTTGCTAGAAGCAGTAGCAGTAGGTTGTACTGTTTATAATACAACAAGCGCAGTCTTCGTCTTGCGTAATAAATTATATCCAAGAGAACAACCGATACCAAAAGCAATTGGTCTACCTATACAACTCAGTACCTCATCGTATACCTCCTAGTATTCGCGCTTTAATTCATCTATGATTACACCATCAACGACGTGCTCCTGTTATCTTCGATAAAGCCTACTAAGCCACTGCAAAGCTCTTAATTCATCGAATTCGGACTTGGTGAGGTATGGTAACGGGTCAAACTGTGGACGGCGAATCAAATCCTATCCTATCCTTGGTCACCCGGAAGCAAGGCGAAGGGGCTCTGTCGTGAGTCTTACCTTCTTAGAAGCTCGTTAACTCGGTGGTTGAAACAAGGCCGGTCGTGTCTGACAGAGGGAGGTCTCATCTTCTTCTTGTGCTTCTTTTTCTTCTGCTGCCAACTACACCGATCTTCACGACGACCCTGTTGAAGAAGAAGAGACTGAGTAGACCCACAGCACCTAACTTGACCTAGAAGAGGATGGCGAACAAGATGAGGGGCCCTTCCGCTTTTGGAGGCAATAACAAGATAGCGCTAGGTGCTGGTGCTGGCCTTGCAGATGTCGAGGGTTACTTTCATCGCGAACCAGAGACCACTGGCAGCACGCATCCTCTGGTTGTGGGAAGTTTAGCTCCTGTCTGGCACCAAGACCTTGGTTCTGTACCTTCTCCTGCCAACAGTAAGAACAGCAAGTCCACTACCCGCTTTCTCTGCAGAGCGTTTAGTGCGAGGAATAAGCCGCAGCACCATGGAAACGAGGATAGGTTTTTCTGCGAAGAGCATGTACTGGAAGAAGCTAGTCCGAATGCCGCGGCTTTAAACGGTGCTCCTTGTCCACCCGCGTCGACTGATATGTTTTTATGTGGCGTGATGGACGGACATGATGGAGCTCTAGCTGCTGAAGTTGTAGCAGAGCAATTGCCTTCTCGTGTGATGCAAGGGCTGTTTAATGAGCGGAAGAGCATGCATGAGGCACACGTTGCGGCATTAGAAGTTTGCGAGCGGCGCATGAAGCAACGTCGAAGCACCGCTGGTGCGTGCGTGAATAGCGTAGCAGTGCACAATGGCGTCGTTTACTGCAGTAATTTAGGCGATTGTCGCGCATTGTACGTTCCCTTGGGGGGATTGTTCCCACATTATCATGGGGAGAAGGGAAGCGAGGACCACGAGGGAACTACAAGTGGAAAAATTACAACAACAATTAACGGAGGAGCAGAAGGGCAGCAAGAACAGTCATTTAAGATTTCAACGACAACAAGTGCGACGAGTGGTGGAGATGATCCTCTACTCGATGAACAAGTAGATCCACCTAGCGCTCCGTTCGAAGATACATCTGCTGCAGGTCCTTTTAAGAAATCCAGAAAGACCAAGGTAATGCCGGGAATGGAGGATCCAGCTTCCACAACCGGTGACTCAACCTCTTCAGAGACTGGTTCAACCTCGGCTAACGAGGATTACGCCTCGGCGGGAAGTAAAAGTAATGGTCTAGTACCAATCCAATTGCCGAGTCGTGACCAAGATCTGGAGGTCGAAGGTGGAGGTCCTCCTCGCGGAACAGGGCAGCAGAGAAGAGGAAGTTCAAAACTGAACAAACCTATATCGGACTTCGGCTTAGCTCCGCCAAAGGATTTGCTGGGTAATTTTTTCAACAAGAACAATTATACTGCAGGAGGGCTGAAAAGCAACGCCGGATCGGGATCACCTGAAGACCCAGAAGTACTGCAAATGCAACATCACAATTGTTCCCTAAATGCAGCCAAGCAAGGGGTAGTACTAGGAAAATTTCAATGGCTAAGTCGTGACTTCAGGGCAAGCAGAGCATATGAAAAAACAAGGATTCGCGCACTAGGCTATCATCACATAGTCGGAGGTCGAATCGCAGGTTGCCTCGAGCCAAGCAGAACGATCGGCGACTTGGATATCAAAGTACTTATAGATACATCATACTACGATTTATTATTTAGATACCTGAAGATGATAAGTAAAGTAGACACGCAGGACAACATTTGCCTTTCCGATGGCGTAATTTTATAATAAGTGATATCGATGAGGAGGAACTCTGTCGTAACATTGCATGAAAGCACAAATTCGAGTTCTCTGTATCGAACGGCCTGCAGGATCAGTGCATCAGTTCTTACTACAAGCAACAACATATCAAAAAAAACACTTACCTCTTGTTAGGCACTTTCATGATTCATTCATTCATTCATTCATTCATTCACTTTATCCTCACAGCAACAAATCCCGTTCGATGTGATTTCCATCGTTCCGGAGACGCGGTACGTGGACATGTGGAAGGTTTTTCCCGAAAATAACCCCAATCTGCCCCAATCTGCCACGCAGCCCAACGGCGCTTGCATCCAGGGTATCATCATCCAGGGCACCGACGGCTTGTGGGATGGTCTGGGTGGGGACGACATCTTCCGATGTTTGCGACAGAATGAGCATCACTTGCAAGAGATGCAGAGATATTTGGCCGAGACGAACGACAAGGACTTTGATCCGGACCATCCTGGAGTCGTGGATCTGCTGGAAAAACTGGCCATGAAATTGGTTCACATATCGCATGGCAAACCGGAGGTAACGGATGACTGCACGGCAGTTGTGACAGTTTTGAGTATAAACGTCCTCTAGCACCACTGGGGGATGTTGAATACGAGGAATAGAGACTACGGTACTACAGCCGTAGTCGTTGTCACGTCGATATTGAATGATCATGTAGAACGACCACGTCTGCGACAGCTGAAGATGAACGGGTGAGCATGATAGATAGAGAACCATCAAAAATAGTAGTAATAAATAGTAGAATAGAGAGACCCATGATATTAGTACTTCTTCTCGATTAATACCCTTAGCTTCCTCTACAAAAGTATTCACCTGGTTTAGCTTGTCTCCTTACAATTCCGTGTTCAGTTGGAGTTGTGGTCCCGTTTGGTTCCTTGACAATCATTGTCTCGTCCCTGTCCTCTACGTCTCGTTTTTTTTTTTTTAAAGACGATCCCTGCATTAATCCCCTTTCATCGCTGCATTAATCCCCTTTTTATCTTGGACTTTCCTCGACGGCTCCTCATCAACCGAAGAGGGACTTTGCTTGCCTAAAAGGGTCTTCTCCCGCAGAAACAGTGAAGAAGATAAGTAGGCAATGCAAAAACGTAAACGGGCATCGCATCTAGCTCTGCAAAAGCTATCGAGTTTGAGTAAAAAACTATGAAAAGCGAAGTTCTTGAAGGTCATAATTAATTTCATCCTTTCTTGTTGTAGTTGTCGTTTGGAGAAATAATACAGCTTTCGGAATAGACCCTAGTACAAAAACTTGTAAAGGACTACTGCTCGCCCGTCAAGGATACAAAGAGGCTCCTAGTAGTAGTGCCAGCAGTTCTTACTTGACACAAAGTCTTCTTTGTCTTCTAAGAGGGATCATCCATATCGTGCACTTTTGCGAAGGTTTATTTCAATCTAGTATTCTCAGACAGCCAATTTTTGGTCTAGGATGTCAATTTTTTTTAATTTTGGAAGCGAAAGCGACAAAATTTGGGAGATTATGAGAAGGCTTTAGAGACGACTTATCTCCTTCTATCTTGAATACTGTTATCAGAACCAACTTGTTTTACCACATCTCCTGAAAGAAGATGGTAGTTTTGTTGTATAGCTCATGCATCATGGAAGTAGCAAGATGCTGTCCCTTTTCCATCACAAGGCTAAAAGGAAGTCGTGAACACCCCAAAAACAAAAAGGACCCCATAATATCCTTGTGTCCAGCAAAACCCTTTTTTAATTCTGTATGTTGTAAAAAGTATTTACCCTGTACCTGACCGCCTACTTGCTAGCTTATTAGTATTAATACTTAACCAGTTTTGACAGATCTTGGTGTTGGTGAAAATGAAAGTAACTACGAAGATGAGCAACTATTTCTAAACCCGACGAACATCTTCTGAAAAAAAAAACACTGAAAATTATTTTGCATCATCGTTCAAGTACATGCACGTTTGTTAGTTCTTGTAGCTCGACTACTCTGCAGCGACTGCATGTCTTCGTATCATGATGTACGTGTACAGGAAGAACTCAAAAGAAGATCTTGCTCATCTTTTTTGATTCATTGTTGATCCACAAGCTTTTTCGTGTAAAGCACACGTCCCTTCAAGGTCTACATCAACATCCCCCAGCTAGTACCAAACCTATTATAGTATTACGCAGTACAACCATCATAGTATCTTGGAGAATACAACCCATACCCAGCTAACTACACTGTATTTTTAGAACCTGCTATACCTACTACGTACAAGTACAAGAATTGTAGTACTAACACGACTAGTATCTTCTATACATTTGCAAATGATGTCTACTACAGATACTAGTAAAACTTCTGTTACCATAAACATGGAGTATTAAGATCGACAGGTAAATCTGCGGACGGCGGACAGGACCTTCCTAATCCTAATCCTAACGAGAAACCTCCACAAGTTTGAACGAGTATGATATTGCCCAATCGCGTCAAGACAAAATCAAAAAGAATCACAGTCATATTCAGTTGAAAATATACAACACTCCTAAAATAGAGGACAGCACTGCATTGCTGTGTTCTTTCAAAAGATCCATCCGAGTTGGAATACTAGAGTGATTCTTTTTTTGTGGGAGAGAAGGAACAACATACTCATGTGGTCCACCAGCAACCAACGTCCGCGGGGTACCTTCAATTATTTGCTGAGTTTAGTAGTACTAGTACTAGTAGTTTGGGTGACGAGTTTAGTACTAATAGGTTGTGGTAATCGGAGGTTTGGGTGACGAGAATGACAGACACTTTCTGTTAGTTCGAGTTCCTATCTTATCCTAGATCTTCGAAGTCGGTCTTCCCGAGCTTTGTTTCAGCTTTTATCGAGAGCGAAACGACAAGATGGAGAGGACGCGAAAGGCTAAGTAGTAAATTATTGCTCATACTTTCTCGTCCTTGAGTAATTTCAATTTATTTGTTACTACACTACATGATAATAACCAACTGTGGTTTATAGGTCTGCTTGGTCTACTTGTTTCTTGTTTAGTTAAGGAAGGTATTGAAGGTTGATCAATCCACTATCGTCTAGAACGCCAGCATTACAAGAAGCGTGCGTATAATTATTATTTGGAAGATACGTGATTTTTTTTAAATGAAACGAGAGACGAGCAGCTCTATTTGTAGTTGACAGGATGTTTCTGCTCCACATCAATTGATCATACTAGCTCTGAAGAGTGAATTATAGGCAAGTCCATTATATCAGAAAAAATGGGCTGTGTAAGTGCCAAAGCGGGTTCGTCGTCGTCCGATGCAAATGTTGGACTCGCTGGTGGCGGAACAAGTGCTCATACCGCTACAGGGCCAGCAACGAAACCCGCAGATGGAGGCCAATTACCACCAGTCGTGACATTGATCAATATCAAAGAGGACCAGTCTGCTGCGGTACCCATCATAGTTCGGAAAAACAGTATCACTGGGGATATCAGAGGCCAAATAGTGGTGTCTAGCTTGTCACGGTCTCAAGAGGTGTCGACAGGAACACCAACATGCTCAGGATCAGGAGGTGGAGAAAGTGCTTCGAATATATTGGGAGGTTATGATGAAGATGAATGATGTTGAGTTAGACTTAGTCTCTCTACAAACGACAGCACTTAGCATAAAGCTAGCATGTAATATAATTACTACGAATTTCACCTATAATTACTACTCAACAGAAGTCGTAGTTGCACTTTGCCCAGTAAGTACAGATGATTGCATTTATCTTTTTTACGATGAAAATAAATTTGGTTGAATGATGTACTCGCCTTCTAAGACCCCAGCAAAACCCCAGGAGGGACAACGACAGCAAGCACCACTCGGTCAAGGCAGCAGCACCCAGCGGCGTCGCTCGCAGCAGCCGCCGACTACTTCTCAGGCCAAGCGGAGAGCAACCTTGCGAGAAACAAACTGAAGGAGAAGACAAATTAAGACTCTCTCTCTACTAGTAGAAGATGAGCAGGAAGGTGAAGAAGAGCAATCATGCTTCATCCTCTAATCTCCAGATGCCGAAGACCTAGCTCTGGTCCGAGAGGCTTTGCGCGGCAACAGTGTAATATCAACCTTGCAGGACAAGGAAGTGGAAAAAATCCTCGCAGCTGTCGAATTTTACCACTTTGCGGCAGGAGAGACAGTCTGCCAGCAAGGGGCACAAGGGAGTTATTTCTTTTATGTTGGCAGATGAATCACATCTTCGGAGTAAGTACATTAATAAAGAGACAACATAGATGAGTTTAGTTTTCGAAACTACTCACTCAACTACTCGCGAAGCCAGATGAGGGCCATCAAAAGTCGTGACCCACTACCTGGCTTGATAGTTTTCGAAACTACTCGGACAAGGTGCTGTCAAGAATATTTGTTCGTTGTCCTCTTGATGTTTGTCGAAATGAATGGTTCCGGTATTTGGTAACCTGAATTTGATCATAAGGGAAAACAAGAAGAGAACGCTTAGGATCAAACCCAGGCTACCAAATACCAGAACCATACACGAAAGGATCTTGTGCTCGTACTATTGAAAAACCGCTTCTAATCTGCCGTAGTCCACGAAGGCGAATTTGAGGTTTCTGTTAGTGGAAAGCTCGTCAATGTGCTCCGACGAGGCAATTCCTTTGGAGAGATAGCGTTGATCCACAATTGTCCGCGTTCTGCCAGCGTCACTGCTTCGTTGAAGAATAAGTTATGGTGTTCTTGTTTGTACTTGTTGTAGTTGCTCTTGACGTAGCGTGGTTAGTGTTATTTCGGGATCTCGCCAGAGCTGGCGTTCTTGCCTTCGCAGGACATCGGCATTGGCATACAACGACAGTGAGATTTTCTTTCACTATCTCCAGAATCTGGTGTAGTTGTAGTGGCGGTCCTCTATAATTAAAGAAGTAGAAGCCACGACCAACTACAACCACCAGCACGTCATCCTTACACACTCTAACTTTCACAAGCGAAAACTCGGGATGTTACCTCTGGGGCATTCCGAATTTCGAGTTTCGAAGAATTTTGCGCCAAATCTCTCAGTCCCAATACGAGGAGAACATGCGCTTGTTAAACCGTGTGCCTTTCTTCGAAATCTTATTGGGCCAACAGAAAAACTTAGTCTGTGACGGCGTTCAGGTGACCATTTTTCAACCTGGCTCAGAAGTTTGTCGGAAGAATGAAGCGAACGATAGCTTGTACGTGCTGAAAAGTGGAGAGGTAGAAGCATCGAATGGGCAAAAGTTCTTTGCAGGCGAT
Organism: Amoebophrya sp. A25; assembly: GCA_905178165.1. Lineage (NCBI taxonomy): Eukaryota > Dinophyceae > Syndiniales > Amoebophryaceae > Amoebophrya > Amoebophrya sp. A25. The sequence continues at coordinate 561,770 of CAJINU010000068.1, forward strand.
TTTTGGGGTGCAGATGCGTTGCTCAGCGATAGTGTGGCACATGCTTTTTTATGGAGGGCGGTGGTTGTTCTTGTTCATCTGAAGACTTGTCATGCAAATACATGCCGTTTTTTCGATTTTTATCAAACCACCTCGACGTGGACGTTCTAGCATCCCTCACTTTTCTAATCTCCGACGCCAAAGTAGTTTCTTCTGTTCCTGCGGTTTGCATCGAGGTCAATCGGAATCGGATAGAGCTCCTCGATTTTACTACAAATCAACATGTCCTCTCTGCACAGAGTACCGGAGCCAGCAGTGCACAACATAATATCACGAGTACAACATCAACTGGAGGAGGTGGAGCGGGTGCGAGTACGGCTGGTGGAGGGGGTGTGACTATTAAGAAAGGCTGTACTAGCTGTTGGTGTTGATACTTAGCTTATCTTCACTATCACTTCTCCTCGTTCTCCTGACGAAGAATTTGCATGACGATGTCAGGTCGTGTAGGGCAACAAAACCTCTAACTCCAACACCACTTTCGTAGGAGGCACAAGTACAGCACTTCAGGAACACCTCTAACTCCAACACCACTTCCGTAGGAGGCGCAAGTACGAATACCTCAGGTATCAACAAGTTTTCGACAGCGCTTCAGGAACTACATTTCCTCCACGTGATGGAAAAAGCTCTGAATGAGCTAGACATTTTCTCAGGGGTCAATCGTGCTCAAGTCAGATCCCTCCTCAGCCACGTGACCGTCACAACACTGCCGCCAGAAGACCGGGATGTTCTTGTTCCAGGTTCGGGGAGTGAAGTTTTTATGGCCGCGATGGTAATTAATACAGTCTAAGTCATGGAGTGTTGAAATATATCGTGATCTTCTTGTTCTACTATATTACACCTACTGCTTGTCCTCCTCAGGCTCAGGCATCTAATGGTAGTTTGCTACAACCACTGAAGACCATCATCTCCTCAAGTGACAACTTCTAATCCACCTGCTGTGGTTGACCGCAAAATCAGTACAGGACGGACACCAAAAGGGTTTCCAGATGGCACACGATTTTTCGTGCTTTTACTTGGTGAAGCGGAGGTGTCCACGGAGCAGGATTCAGGAGGACCATTCAGAATGCAAGCTGGGGAAGCGTATGGTACATGTTGCTTTTTTCAGTTCGTTGTACTCCGAATCCGTAGTTTCTAAAGTCTACGCATCTTCGAACATCTTTGTAACGACGTGAAGATCTCATTGCCAATTCCGCCAATCACCGAAAATTTGAGGTGGATCCCTTCTTGTGAACGTGGAGCAAAAATTCAGTGCAAGAATACGCAACGTCGCTGTTGGGAACACGATTGTCGCATCCTTCGCGCCTGACGCCTTCTTTATGCTCACTGGGTAGCTAAAATAAAAGAAAAAGACTGTGTACTTCTCATACCAAGTACTGGGTACTAGCTAAAAGAAAAAGACTGTGTACTTCTCATACCAAGTACTGGGTACTAGCTAAAAGAAAAAGACTGTAATATGATCCGCTTCTCCATTCTAATCGGTCCGAACTTCAACTCGGCGATGCCGACATGAACAACCGCTTGCAGACTTTGAAGAAGGTGACTATCTTCCGCTATTTGTCCGACGCCCAAACTCTGTTACTAGCCAGAGGGTTTCGAGAATTGCCGCCACTGAAGGAGAATGAGGTTGTGTTTGCTCAAGGAGACGTGGGAGACCGGTTTTTCATCATCAAAAATGGAGAAGTACGTTAAGGCTAACAGCAACTAGTAAGTTAGTACCTATGCTTCACTGGAATATTATTGATGCAAGTAGTTCAAGCTTTCATCAGATCTGATCCTTCTCTTTTCTCATACTCATGTAGTGTTCAGTTGTCGTGTTGATCACCGCGTGGACGAACACACAATTTTTAGGCATTTTCGACGTGTCCTGGATAATATTTAGTCTCCCAGATAGTAATAATATGTGAAAGAGGACTATGTTGTGAGACTCATGCCATGCCACTGCTCTAAGCACGTGCGGAACTCACCATTGCTGGAGGTGGAGAAGAAGCAAAGCCTAAAGTCTTGAGAACCATGGGCAAAAGCGACTACTTTGGAGAACGAGCGTTGATGTTTGAAGAACCACGGTCCGCTTCGATCATCGTAAACCAACCAGGGACGGTGCTGTATTCTTTATGGCTTATATTGATGGTCTTGATGCTCGTGTTGTCGGCGATCATTACCTACGCTAGCTCTTATTTCTGTGTGTTTCTAGTGGCAGGCACCGCCAGCAGCTTTGGAACAAACAGAGATGAATAATAGAAAGGACCTCTTCTAATGCCCCTCGACAAAGACGCTTTTCTACGGGTAATGTCCAAGGACTCGTTGATGCTGAAGCATCTCGAATATAGGATTCAATTGCAGAACACGTTTCTCTCAAAAGACAGCCTCAAAGTGGATAGATGTGTGGGTCGTGGAACGTTTGGGACCGTGAAGCTGGTGCATAATGATTATGAAACGTTTCGTCACCATAATTTCATGGTCACTCGGTGTCCATCCTGATTACGAATACCTCATCTGACTCTGACAGGAACGTTGAGTTTTTCACGACCTTCCATCAATATCCTCGTCGACGAGGAGCTCTCGCATATCTAGCTCTACCACCATCTAATCCCAAAAAACGCAAGTCCGATATGCCTTGAAGTGCGTTCGCAAGATGGTCGTGCAGGAGAAGAAGCAGGAAACAAGCATCAGAATGGAACGGGAGATACTTGCTGAGAACGACCACCCATTCATAGTGCATCTTGTGATTATGGTTGGGGAGTGATTGCGTCGGCATTTGAGGTCGTAACTTCTGCTTTCATTTTTTCATCACCTCATTCAACATAAGTAGTACTTAAGTACAACAAACAATTATGTTTATGACCTGCACCTGTCCCTTTTGTTTTGTACGATTGATCAAGTAAAGAGCTTGTTTGAATACACACGGCAATCTTCGAAGCGATGAACGTAAAAACCGTCTCACCTCTCTAATACCCAAACTTTCCGAGACAGCAAATTCCTCTACTTCCTGACCGAACTTGTTACTGGAGGCGAGCTCTATGATGCCATTCGCGAACTCGATTTGCTCTCGAGAACGCAAGCACAGTTTTATCTAGGCTCCATCTGCCTTGCCGTGGACTACCTGCACGAGAAAAACATTGCCTATAGGGACTTAAAGCCGGAGAATGTGCTGTTAGACTCTCAGGGCTACATCAAATTGATCGATTTCGGATGTGCGAGGAAATTGGGGGAGTCTGGTACTGCGTTTTCCACCTTCATCTAGCCGTAGCCATTTATTGTTGATGTTAGACTCCATCTGTAGCCATTTTGGCTCAAGGATGAGAGAAAAGAAAGGAAGTCTTTGAACTTCTACTCAAAAAAAATATTTATCATATTAGTAACTAACTACTGATGAAAGCGCCTAGGCCTACAATCTTCTAAACAAATTCATCACTAGGCCTACAATCTAAACAGATTGTTCATCATCCTTCTTATTGATGTTAGACTCCATCTCACAACTTCTCCGCTTGTGCATCATGATGTGCTGAAGTTTGACTAGTACGGTTCTTCTCGAAAAGCACCTCCTGCATTTCTCCAGGTAAAACCTTCACCCTTATCGGCACCCCGCATTACATGGCTCCTGAAATCGTGCTTGGCCGTGGCTATTGCCAATCTGTTGATATCTGGAGCATGGGCGTATGCCTCTATGAGTTCCTGTGCGGCCCCTTGCCCTTTGGAAACGACGCTGGCGATGACCAACTCATCGTTTTCAAGGAAATCCTCACTGGTAGACTCCATTTCCCAGACTACGTAGAGGACGTAGAAGCCATGGATCTGATTAAAAGGTTGCTATGCAGAACGCCTGAATTGAGGATTGGATGTACTACTACTTGTACTTATCTAGTTGGATTTAGTTGTTGACACGCTTATAGAACGGGGGTTGTTACCCCCTCCTTATCTAGTTGGATTATAGAACGGATGTAGGATGGACTTGGATGGATCGGATGGACCCCCCTGATTCTTCCGATCCTACTTGAAATGGTGGGAAGTCCATCCGTTCCATCCGATCCATCCCATCCCGGAGCTGGCACCCCTATAAATTATTCTATTATCTAGTTGGATGCTTCACACGCCTACAGTTTGATGCTGTACTATCTACATTTATTCGAAAACTCAAAATAAGCGAGTTACTGACTGAAATATGAGAGTCTTGACTACATTCCTCTTCTTTCAGTAATATCTCTCTTATTTTCACTAGTTACTCGCTTATTTCAGTTTATCGAATAGTTGGATGCTTCACACGCCTTCTTGTCTGCTGCTCTCTCACGACGACTGGTTATCGTTATTGCAAGGCTTTATCTCCTCTTATTTTAACACTCCTGATCCTGTCTCTCCCATTGTCGAAAAAAAATATGTCACGACAGTTACAGTTACAACAACATCCCTATCAGTCTTTTTTGACAGAGACGTCAGCTGCCTCCCAATGATCCCCCTTCATCTCCGACAATTATGCATAGACTACATAGCCAAAGCCATAGCTACAGGCTCCCATCAACCAGTCCTCGTCTTCATCTGCGTAGTTGTTTACCTCAAGCTAGGGTCCCAATCTTATCAAGCACCCCTCGTCATCAACATCTGCGTAGTTGTTTACCTCAAGCTAGGGTCAGTCTCTAGCCATATTAGCTAGGGTCAGGCAATCCCATCAACCACCCCTCGTCATCTGCGTAGTTTACCTCAGGTTCGCTCCGCGGCATCTGGGACATTCGGGAGCACGCTTTTTTCTCCGGCTTCAGTTTCGACTTGCTTCTGGGAAGACAGCTGCCAGCTCCACTGGTCCCGCAGGAAGAAGTGTACACAGCAGAAAGCCTCGACTTACCTGAAGTTAAGGCTACCGCTGGAGCATCCTCAAGACCATCCTTAGCCCTTTTTTCAAGGGGAAAAAGGGCCGAGGGAGGCTCTCAGGGATGCACGTCGGTCCCTCTAATGAAGATGACTATTCGAAAGATCCCGATATCGAATTTTCATGGGAAAAGATATTTGCGCAGTAAGAGTACTTGACTTCTCTTCAGTCAATGAAGATATAGTAACTCAATGAAGATATACTTCTACTCGTCAATGAAGATATAGTAGAGGATGCCCCTAACTTTGCAGAAACTTCAAGTATATTATACTTCTATTCGCTGATCAATATACCGTAGAAGTAGAAGATGATAGGTTTTGGTTATACTTAATGAACGGTATGCAGCTTTAGGTCGATGCGTATCGCGGCTAGTTATTGATATCATTGTTATGCATCCACGAGAAGTCACATTGTTATGCATCCACACTAAGTTGTAAGCATCATATCGTCCGTTGAAGCTTGCAGTTGAACTGTGAGTTCGAGTAGTCGTGCTATAGATGGAGGAGTCTCTTTTATCATTCTGCTTTCTGAACGTAATCCAGTGAAAAGTAATATCTCATCAATGCCTCTGCATTTTTTGTTCGATAGTGCGTCTGCCATGCTAACAAGTTAATAAAGTCAAGGACGAGTACGTAGCAACAGCAATAGCTCTTAACGTCTAAGCTTTTTCTCGGCCACGCTTGGGGAAGCTCAATGGTGACTCTGCAGCATAGTATCTACTTGCGAGTCAGGTGATCGCCGGCATTCTTGTGGCGTGTTCCATTCCGAAAACCAAGTCGTTTTTTAGTGTGTTCTTCATCCTAGTAAGTCGGAAAATTAGACGGATTATTTTTAAGGGAAAGCTACTCAAAACACCATAAGGCTACGTCGATTCTTAAGGGGGCCAGGACAGTAGACAAGGATACCTACACAAGAACAGGGCGAGCACGTAGCAATAGCATTCAATGAACCCAGCGTAACACGCAAAATGTACTAACATGATAGAAGTCACTTTTTGTATAGCCATGCATAATTTTGATTTGCACCACTGCACAACCGCAACAAAGTCGAATAACATCATGCTTTAGAAGAGCTCTGTGGTAAGAAAACTGTAAAAATCGATGCCACGACATCAAAAGCAATATCATCATCATGCCTATCATGATTACACCAGATTTCTCATCACCCGTAGCCGTCGAGACCCGCTCTTGGCGGAATCACGAACCCTTGAACCCCCCATATCACAGATTTAGAACACGATGTCCAATGTGACGCGCCTCTTTTCATTCAGGAGCTTCTGGCAAGAGCTTCCTTTGTGTGGCTTTCTTGTTACAAAGGATTACCCGTTTGGAGAGATTTTTTGAAGATGCGAAACGGAATCGAAAGGCAATATGATTAAAAAAAATCGACTTCTAGTTCTACAAGTTGAAATTGCTTATAAGGAGTGCTAAGTGTCCTAATAAGTGGTTGAGAGACACATCACCATCACCAAAAAGTGCACATATACCCTTATGTGCACGCCCGGGGGAACGCAGTAGAGAAAAAAAAATGAAGATGCAATTGCAGTGCACGACGTCGCTATTGACGCGTCCTGTTCGTCCGACAGCACGACAAGTGAGTGCGTGGCCAAGGGGAACATCGTGTTCCTGCTTCAATTTCGTATGTAGTGCTCCACATCCTCGTGGTCGTGATTTTTCGTCTTCAACCTCCACAACAGCAGCTACCACAGTTGCAGCAGGTCCTAGTACCAGCACGACGAGGACAACGACTACAAAAATTTCTACAACCTCCACAACAAAGCATCAGCGAAACAATGACGAGTGGTGGCTTAAGGCTCAAGCTGGAGGTCGCGTCTCAGGAGCAGTGTCATCATCTTCTGAGCAGAACGAGCAGGAGTCTATTGATTATTTACAACAATCACAAGCAACAGCAAGCGGACAACGAACGCAGCGACACCAGCGGCAAGGGCATAGAAGAGGTGATTTTGGAAACCAATCACAAAGGCAGTGGCAGGATAATTACAATAATGTTGGTTACTCAAAAGGACAGAAGTTGTCCCCGCAAAGACATCAGAAGGAGCAGTGGCATCATCAGCGAAAACAAGAGCTGTACCACGCACATCCGACAACGCCGTCTACATCTTCATCGTCACTCTGGAACCGCACGCGCACATCAGTTCCTCCGTCCAATGCAAGCACTACTCCTGCAGATGAAGATGGCGCACCAGCACCTGTAAAGTACACCAGTACTAGCATGCCCTCAATGGTTGTTGTGCCCGGCAAAATCTATACTGGAATCGTATCACAGACAGCTGTGAGGCACGGAAGAGGGAAGATTTCAATGTTGGAGGAGGAGTCTGATGAAACACATGGAGCTGGTGGTCAACAAGGAGGTATAAGACAGACTATACGAGAAGTCCCATTTGATTTCTCTAAACTCTTGAGTGAAAGGGTGGCACGTAAAGGAGATCGGGTCTCCTTTCAGCTAGAGGCAGTGCGCAATGGGAACGGCGCTGGAAATGAAGGTGATGTGGTGGAATACCAAGCAGTGGCGGTGGATGTTAAGGCTGCTAGCATGAGTCGTTTTCGATCCTCTTACTCTTACAGTAGTTACAGAAGTTAGTAGGGACTAAGTTTCCAGTTGTTATTGCAAGGGAAACAAGAGCTCCCCCTTCCGAGGACACTGAGGATTTCTTCTAATATACGAGCTACTGGAGAAGATGACACGACGAGGAAACACAAAGAAACGGACGGGGGTGACCGCATAAATGCACATGTCGTTCGCGAATTGTCGCAGAAACTGGACTTCACGATTGCTGCACTTGAAGCAGAGGTCCTCGCCTGCAAGATGGAACAGGCTCAAACTACCATTGCCATGAAAGAGCTCACGCAGAAGTTTCATCAGCTTGCTGAGACGTTGACACGGGAAAAAAAGCAACTTTCTGAAGCTTTTGAGGTAGAAAGAGAGGAGAACAGAAGGAAACTTGCGGAACTATCACAGGCCTACGTGGACGGCGTGTCATTCATGGTTAAGGTGAAAAGTGAAAATTCTTCTTGTATATCATTTTATCTTTTCTTGGTGACCCGTCCATGTTGCACAACAAGTACCATGCGTTTGCGTCTAGCAATTACGATCACATAATCCTCCATGACTCGTTTAACGCTATCGTTTAGAGATATCTCACTTGTTGATCATGTGCCTGCTCTCTCATACACATTCCGACATTGGCGAAGGAAGCTGCGCGTCACAACCACAACACCACGAAGTCTCCTGTGCAAGGGGAAGATGAGCGTACTAGTAGCACAAGAAGTACATCTGGTTCTGGCGTTGACGACCTTGACACGATCAACTACCGAGGAGAAGAGTCTGATCTGCCTGCAGACGGTATGTGGTCGAAAATTAGGGGGAAACTTGGGGGCTCATGACTGTTTTCGATGTCTTCATAAAAACTGTTTCTTGTAAGATGTACTACCAACTGGTGCTTCTATTGGGCCGGCTCTTCATAGTAATCATTGTCTTTATCTGGTGGTTACACCAACTTACATCACTATCACACAACATCACATTCACTTTCACTTCAGCGGTACGGATTTCCTTAACCACGCTGGACAAGAATTTTCGCGCATGATAAAAACTCTCATGAAAATTTCTTACGCGTGACTCCACGAGCACGTGACGGTCCACGGAGGACGTTGTCTGGATATATTAAGTAGGGGCTACATCAAGATCAAAGGCGAGCAGAAGCACCATGCGACGGACTTGATTAGTGGTTATTTTTTTGGATGACTTGTTGTAGTTCTAGTTTGTTGCTGTTGAGGCTTGTTTTTGTTTTTCCTGAGCCCGTTTCGCAACTACAACGAAGGGGCTTTTTTCCTGGTGCTGGTGCTCAGGCACGATAAAGAAGATGGCGTTGCTCTTGCCTCTTCGTCATGTTCTCATCTTTGCCTGAGACTGAGAAGTGATACATCTTCCTCGTTATCGATTCTGACGTGTAATCGTGTGCCTCCTGGCCACTGTCCTGTTCTTGTTCGCCGCCACTTCATCTGCTTGAAAATGTCGAGCCAAACGACAATGGCACTCGGCAGGCTGCTCATGAAGACTGCTCGTCGTGGTACAGCAACTACTTCTGCCACGGCCAGACAGATCAAGATCAACCTAGTACAGCAAAAATGTTCCTTCAGTAGATCGAGTGGACTTTCACGAAGAAAACAATCGGGTGGTCAGCATATCCACCGTTTACGAGCATTTTCGTCAGCTGCATCCTCTAGTATGGAGGAAGCACCCGAAAAAACGCCTCTCCCGTTGGATCATACTACTAAATTGATGGCAGCAAGAACAGCAACAGTACCGGAAACACCATCTGTACCCCCATCTTCGTTGGAAGACAAATCAACAGAGGGCCTTGGGCTGGAGGAGAACAAGTCCACATTGGCGGACCATGTTAAGATGACCTCCACGAAAGAGGGCTGTGGTCTTGAGGCTGACAACATCAACAGTGCTGATCAAGACACTCAGAGGAGCAGGAGTAATTTAGCGCAAGAAGAGTTGGGTCCTCTTGGTCGCGGATATTTTCCTGTTGCTTCTGCCTCTTCAGACGAGGACATCGAGACCGAGATGAAGTCTCAGGCTCGCGCCGTAGTTGTGGATCTTCCCGTAGAGCAGAACGGTATTGTCGAGGGCAAAGATATCTCAGCGTCAAGTGCTGACATCAAGAACAGTGAGCGTGGAGAGGAGTCAGCTGGACCCGAGACGGCGTCAAGCAAGCAAGTTCCCGTTGCTGGGAAAAGGTACAAAGGGAAATCCGCATATGTTGACTTCCGAAACAGATGTGGATTTATCAAATTGAGCGAACCTCTGGCAGGGCCAGGCTTGAACGACGGGAAAGAAGGTGGAACGCAAGTGTTCTTTCCGTTCGTTATGGCGACCATAATGATAATATTTTTCATTTTCATAAGACCAAAGGGCTGTAAAGAACTAACCATTCATTATATATAAGAATTCTTCCTAGGACGAAGGCATCCTTCACTCTAACTAGACACGCCTTGCAGACAAGCGCCTGCCTAGGCGAGATGACGAGCTCACGTTCAAATTGCACATAATTCAAGGCAAATTTCAGGCCATTCAAATAAAGGGAGCCACTGGACGAGAATATATTCTTGACAACGAGGAAAATTCCAGGCGGCTACGAGAACGAAATCTTCATGGTCGAGGAAGTAGATTCCAACAAGAACAACCTCTTCAACAAAAGCGCCGTATAGCACTTCCAAACATTCCAGAGTACAGCAATCAGCCGCGTTTTGGCTCACCTCCAGGCGGAAGTACCCAGAGGAGTGTAAGCCAGCAGAGCGCTGTAGCGGTGGACAGCACATCGCTCACTTCTCCAGCCGTGAATGACGTGAAGGTATGGCCACAAAAAGATCTAGTAACCGCTCTATTCTTTTGAGCATTGTTTTTTCTAGTAGTTGTGGTATATAAGCTCTTATAACTCATTGTAGTATTCGAAAACTGAAAATAACCGAGTTACTGACTGAATTACGGGAGGTAGCTTAAAATAAAGGCTACTCTTCCTTCTCATCAGTATCTCGCTTATTCTGATGCTTATTTCAGTTTTTCGAATAGAAGTTTCTTGTCCACATCTTCATCAATAGCTCAGGACGACAGTAGCTGCGTTAACAAATGTAGTGGCACGATTAGATGCGTGGTATTCTTGTTATCTTTTGTGTCAGACAGTACCTCTACCTGGTCTAACTACACCGCCTTCGTCCGTGGTCCCGAACGTCCGTAGCATCTCTACCAGCGACCCAACAGCCTCCATGAACGCCAAAAGCCCTACCAACGACCCCATAGCCTCCATGACCTCCAGATTACTCGCCCTCGAGCTTTCCCAAGAGCGGAAACAAGTAGCGATGGAAAGGCGCATCCAAGACTCTGTCAATGGCATGACAAGTGCCTTCGCTAAGGAAATGGTGACGTTGAAAAACGATATACAGTATGCGCCTTATGGCATCATGGACATGCTGTTCCATTTGCAGATCGCTGCAGGAGAGTTTCAGTCTAGCTGCAATTCAGGTAGTACATTCAGCTTCAGTGCTGACTTTCATGAATGATTTAAGGTTGCTAAACACTCTCGTAAAAAAATTTTTGCTCCTCCATCCATGTAGCGAACGTTGACATAGCACTTCTAACCAATCGCTGTACAAGTCTTGTCGGAGAAGGTTGATGTGCTGACCAATTGTGTTTCTCGAGAAGTTGCCGGAATTATAGCAGAAAGGGAGCTCAAAGCAGACAAGGCGATGCAGGAGCTAGCGGCTATTATGATCAGTGAATTATAACGTCTAGGGACTAAATTAGTAGCGTCTAGTTCTTGGGTTTTTCTTCGTGCACAGACCGTCTAACTTTATTTTCTCAGAGTTGTACACCAGGTTTCCTACATGATGAAGTTGCTTTTGAAGTTACTATTCGAATTATTCGCCTGCTCTAATAATTAAGTAGATGATATATCCAAAGCGGTCGTTGCCATACAGAACGAGCAAGGTCGTAAAAGTGCTTCGATGGATAGTGTGTTGCAAAAATACACAGACAGTGTCGCGCTGTTGGGCCCAGCCCTAGCGAGCATACAAGCAACATTAGCTGTCAGAGGAATGCCGCAGACTGCGTCACATGTGCCGGAACAAGGTTTGAACGGGATAGACTCTTTGATTTTTTAAGAAAGGTTTTTATCAGCTGTGAAAGTGGGAGAAGTGAAGATATTAATTACTTATGCAGAAATAATAGCCGAAAAGTCGTTTTCTCTCTCTGAATCCTGAGTGAAGAGCCAAAGTCTCAACAAACAACGGCTTCATCAACAAAAGCCTTCCACCACCACAACTGCTTACCAACACGGACAACAACCATCACCGAAAAATCTGCAGGTGTAACGAGCAGGCATACGACGCTGGACCACACGCAATCGGACCTACAACGCAGTGCGAGAAACGCAAATCTGTTGGAACGCATCAGGGGGAAAATCAGCACTGCAGCTTGATGATTTGAGTTCGTGGTAGAAAAAACCATAACAAACTTTGAGATTGACGCAGAAGGGGACCAAACTAGCATGGTGAGATAAACGGAACTTAACATCAAAAAACTATACTTCGAGCATATATTCTTAATGCAGTGTTACTTATCACCTCCTTCTACTCGATCTTAATCAAACTTTTTAGTGCAGGGGTTAGTTTACTAAACGAAAACGACCTACAATCTAGACTCTTCATCATTCTTAACGCAGTGTTCTCATGGAGAGTTCGGCATGGATTGCATTCACAAAGGAGGCCACAGAACAGCACGAAGCAGCCGAGCTGCGCTATTCAGCCACGACACACAGGACTCGGAATTGATTTTGTGACGAAAAGGAAGCACAAGAAGGATCGTGAATGCGTGTCTTACTGAGCGGAATATGAGAACACAACTTCTTGTTCTCCCCGAGATCTTGATCCCTCGCGGTCAGGACATGAGGTTGACTCGGAAGATCATGAAAAGATCCTTCTCCGCGTTCCTCTTCTGATAATTTGTCCACTTATGATTGATGTGGTAACATAGAGAAGTTCGTCTGCACTACAACAGCATTTGTTCCAAACGAAACCCACATAATTGGTGAAAATATTTTTGTGAAAGTAACAAGAAGACGAAAATGCGGGTTTCCTTGCTCGCCGCCGCTCCCGCGGCGGTAGCGGCGAGCAGCGGCGTCATGAAGGTCGTCAAGCTGTTGCAAGACACAAAGAGCGAACTCCTGAAGGAAAGGAAAACCCAAGAGGACGAATACATGAAACTGGATTGCGTGGTGAAGAAAACGAAAGAGGAGAATGCAAAACTGCGGGAAGAAAACTCGGCAAGTACTACTGATGATGATGAACTTAATACTGCTTTCTATAGCTTTCTCTTTGTGTCTGTGAAATGTCTGCTTTCTCTGCGCCCACCGCTGCTGGTGCGTCGAACTAAGTCGGAAAATTTGTAAGTGTAAATTGTAATGGTGGAAGTGAACTTCTTCCGCTTTCTGCGCGACAACTTCTTTCTCTTTCCATGCTGGTGGAAGTGAACTTCTTCCTCTAGTAGACCCCCACCTTTTCCTATCTACCCTTGTAGCTTCATCTGCATGTAGATGTACTACGGAGGAAAAAATTGCTTCTGCACTGTATTTTTTCCTTCTGTTCCTTCAACTTGAAGGACGAATGTTAGGAGATCAATCTCGTTGAAACACTTTTTTTGACTAAAAACTCAAAACAGAAATCGGTGATATCGACAACGAGTTGGCATTATTGGAGGGTGGTAAAACCCTCACCGATGAGGGTGAGATGTATGCGGCAAAAATCGACGAGAAAAACAAGGAGATCGCAAAAGCAGAGGAAGACCTAGCGGCAGAGAAAGCAAAATATGACGCATATATGGCCGATTTGAATGCAGGCATTGTTGCCCTTGCCGATGCAGAAAAGAAAATACAAGGACAAAGTACGAAGAACGTGTTGATAGAGTTGATTTTCTAAATTTTCTAAATCGAGTTCTGGTTCGAGGTCCTGATCATGTAATTTTTGAAACTTCCAGTTATGATTTCGTACCTGCTGAGGATGATGTCTTACTGAGCATCAGGTCGATTCGTTCTTTGATGTGGTTGTTTATCCTGGCGACGAAAATTTAGAAGTATCCCGCTTCTCCATTACCAACCATACAGCCGTCCTCGTGCAGCAACGAACACTTAAGCAGTTGCTGTCCCAAAGTAAGCTTGTTCTTCCAAGTCAGCAGGTCGCACTCCTCAAATACCAGCAACAGCAAGCCCCAGAGGGATATAATTATGCCTGAATCAAATTACCTCCTACTTTTTCATTTTTCAAATTCTACATGCGTCCGACTGTGAGTCAAATTTTTGTGTCATTTCTTGGGATTAATTTTTACCTATACTATCAAAAAGTAACACAGAGAGCCTTACGCCACAGTACCATGCACCACCATTTCCTCTCTAATCTTCATCACAAGTCGGCTCAATAGTGGAGCTGATTCAGACACTCAAAAACGAGTACAAGAAAGAGCAAGTCGACACCACTCAGCAACACGAGAAAGACGTGGCCGCACAGGATGCTCTCATTAAGGAGCTGAAGGAAGCCCTTAGCGGCTTGCAGGAACAGCAACAAGCAGGCGAGGGCGAGGCAGCCGCGAAGGCACGAAGGACGCAAGAGTTGAACGATTTGAAGTCGACTCTGGAGAAGGAAATCGAAGATGCAGACGTACCTTACTAAGTTTTTGCGGAATATCTGATAGTGATACTGAAACGTATAGATGAGAGATTTAGATTTTTTAGATCTTCAGTTTCTCTTTGTATTACGAGCAGACGCGGACCCATGATCATATCAATTCTCCCTCTCACCCTCCTCCTCAGGCTGAAGACAAAGTTATGGAAGAAAACAAGACAAAGCAGGATGCCGAGTATGAGACCTTCACCAACGACTCCATGGCTCAGGAAGATGCTATCGATAAGGCCATCGCTATCCTCCACTCCGACGACAACCGAGATCTCTTCCAAAAGAATGAGGATGACAAGAGCGTGGAAGTCAGCTTCCTGCAGCAGAGGAGCGCGGAAAACAGCAAGTTTATGGAGAACTGATGTTGAAAAAGAACTGAGTAGGGTATATTTGTTTTATCTAGTCATTGACTTGACATCTTTAGATTTTCATTCTCTCGTAACCTACTCAGAAAATCTAAAGATGTCAAGTCAATGACTAGAAGATAAAACAAATACCATGTCAAGTCAATGACTAGATAGAACCTTGTCAAGTCAATGACTAGAAGATAAAACAAATACCATCTGCCTAACTAAGGAAGATAGGAGAAATATGGAGCTTCTAGGCTCCTATCTGTACACCCTTCTTTCTAATTTCTTCCGCAGCATGAAGGAACTCGCTCTGATGCGCGAGCGCGAGACCGCTATTCAAGTCCTCATGTCCGCCATCGCTGACCAGGTAACCGAACTTCGCGACGAAAAGACCTCTATTCAGACCTCCGTGGAGCACTGCACAGCCGACGCTAAGAAGCTTTTAGAGGATGCGAAGACGGCAGCTGAACAGATGGACGGACAGGATGCTCAGATCCGCGCATCCACGGAAATTATCGCTCAAGAAAACGCGAAACAGGAGACATTGACGAAGGAAATCGAGGAGCTGATGGAGGAGAAGAAGAAGAAGACCCAAATCTTCCTTGAGAGCAAGTCAGAGTACTTCTTTGGATTTTCATTTTGATCTAATAATTCACGAAATCTGATTCTTATTTCGCTCATCGAATTGTTGTTCATCTGAAGAGGGTCCTTTGATGTCCTGTTGGAAACCAGCAACATTACTAGCATTTCCCGGTTAACATCTCAACTCCATCAATCAAAATGATCTGGTGGCGAGCATCATCTCCAACTTCACCTCATTCAGTCTCGAGGCCATCAAGGCAGACCTCGATTTAGCTGTCGGTGAAGTTGGCAAGGCTATCGTTGAGTTGCGCAAGTACAAGCCGGATAAGTCTACCCGCTTCAACGAGGGATCTAAGGGTGATTTGACGAAGAAAACCTCCAACCCGTTGGCGCCAGTCATCACCATGCTGGACGGCATTGTCACCCAGATGAAGAACGAGAGCAAAGACAGGACTACGCAAATCACCGACCTCACAACTGAGCAAAATGAAATGGTCGCCACGATCGGAAACGCAAGTGAGAAGGAGGAAAGCGGTACTTTGGGATTGAGTTCGAGTTCATTGACAATGCATCTACATCTAAATTGAGGCTGGTATTGATTGAAGTGTCGAGACTAATTAATTTTCTTTCAATGTATGATGTGTGTCGTGTCTGATATGATGGATATACCAAGCACTATCTGTATCTTTGTTCTCATTTTTCTCAATTCATTAACCAAATTGAAATTCAACATTCCAAATTCACGACCAGGTATGGTTACCACCATCGAGACTCCGGAATCTATTATTGGTGGAAAGGAGAAAGAGCGTAACGCCTCTGTGACCAAAGAGTCAGAGGAAGAGGGCAAGAAGACAACAGCGGAAACGGACTATGGTTTATGAAGAGGATACTATACCTGCTAAGTGATGTAGACTTTCGTCTCGACGTTTACCGGTTGATGTCACTCCGGCGCGTGACTAAGTAACATAATTCTTCGTACTCTCGCAAGGTATGCACGACGTATTATATGCGTTCTGTACTACGTTTAATCCTTTTGTCTTCCCCTCACCCACAGCACCTTCTACTCCCTGATCCCCACTTTCATTCCCCTCCGAGCGCGAAAAGCTGTACGGAAAGGATGGCACCACCGGTCTCTTGGCTTCCTTCAACAAGTTGCAGCCAGGCTGCGACTACTGGATGCTGGGATCGCAGGCTCGCTATGCCGCCATCGACGAGGAGATCCGCACGTTGGATGAGGTCAAGCATGTCCTCTCCAACCAGGACTTGGTCTTCGACGAGTCCGACACCATGCAGATGGAGGCCCGTGAGAAGGGTGCCGACTCAAAGGACCACGCCTACGAGGCTGTCGGATCTAGAAGCACCTAAGGATCACAATAGATGAACCTGCAAGTGAAGGGAGCAGTGGTTTGGGGTTGCTTTGATTTAGATTTGAGGTGTTGATCTCGTACATTTACTGTCTTGGTGACTGTAAGTGGTCGTGGGTAATATTTTTGTACAGAAGATTATGGCATGTTGATCATAACGAGCGACTGTAGCTTTTTGCAGAAAAGTATGATCGCATCCAGTTTCATTCTTTTCTTGTTGACGCAACAGTATTACTATAACCGAAATGTACCGTTTTCAACACAACATACCATGCATAGACATTCCTTCATAGGGTTTTTTCGATTCGTTGATGTATAAATGTTCCACAGCTAGTGATAGAAGCACATTTCTGAAAAGCATTTTGTTTTCGCGTTTTGCTCCGCATCTCAGACACTTTTTTATGATTATGATTACACTTGGCTCCAAACGTGGTCCGAAGTAGGCCACGCATTCCTCGTTGGAGGAAGAAAACACCATATTTGAAAATCTGATTATTTCATCTTGGCTAGTAGAATTCTTGGACAATCTTCGTATATGTATGATTATGGGCGTATAACTGTCGAAACAATTCTTTGGATATTTTTCTTGGCTAGTATTTTACGTGAAGAGTCGAGCGATCGCGATAAGAAAAGACAACTCCTCGAAGAAAGAGAAGATGTGGACACTATCGTGCAAGCGCAACTGTCATCAGCGAAAGATGTCGTCGCATCGTGCCTCTTCTGCCCTGTTCGTCGAGCTGCCTCCGAACGGTATCGACATAAGATTGTCTTCAATCTGTCTCTCAGTCTCTGACTAGACGCATTCTTGATCTTCGATATCCGCAAACGAGATCGCCAACACAAAGGAAACAGACGCGTCGTCATCGTTTTGTTCTCTGTCTAGCTTGTCTGAAAGAAAATTGCCTACTTTTCATTCGTCAATGATGTAGCCGCTCTATCATCATAGATATGCTAGAGGCTCCTCTTCTACACCTATGATTATCCCGACGAGCCCCGTCCCCTCTCGTCGTTTTGTTGCGTTTGTAGAGTGCCAAGTGGTGGTGTATTTTGGCACTGATACTCATATCGACATTCAATCACAGTAGAGTTTGACATTTTCTGTACATAATTGTAGGAAGAGTCTCGGATGAGTAGAGAAATAGCCCTGACCCCCTGTGGTCCGTCAATTTTAAGAAAAGCATCCGTTACCGCTCTTAAAATATAATCAATACTTTGAAAGCGATTACGCTAGTCAAGGCATTTAACACTGACAATGCAGTAACAACAACCACACCATTATTCGAGAACGATCAACAAAATGGGTTACATTTTCCCGCTCTTGACGAGTGACGAGATCGTCCAAGTCCTCAAGAACTCAGCGAAATTTCCCGACGTCTCAATTGACGTCCTCCAGAAACCGCAGAATTACGTCACGATCGCTGTCTCCGAGCACTACTACAACTGCGAGCACAATGGGGTCGTGGTTGGGACAGGAGGAGCCTCTTCAAGCACCTCCACCATGGGTGGGCTAGGCGGCGTTGGTGCTGGACATAACCTCCCTGGCGGATTACCCATCGGTGGGAGTAGTGTGATGGACATCTACATCGCCTTTTGGGAGTTTTTAACGGGGACAAACGATATCCGTCGCATCCCCTGGCACGATCTGCTCGTGAACGAGAATGGCACTCAGTTCCCAACCTTGTACGAAGAAGCTGCCCGATTTCTTTGCGTTTTTCGGACGTTGCAGCACTTAATGCAGCTGTCTGGAATAAGCGACTTTTCCATGGCGGATTTGCTGAAGGTAGAATGCAACTTCGTACCTGCAGAAGATCAAATGTTATTTTGCGTAAGTACATGCATCTTCTTAGCAACATTAACACCTCTCTTGTGCTGATTCTTAAGTCAGAGTTCTAGTAGCGGTAGGTTCATTTATTCTTGGCGTGCACCCAGCTGTCACGAGCTGCACTTTCGGACCTCCCTAGTTTTGAGGAAATCCGATTGGAACATATTTTCACATTTCATTTTCATTGACACCACTACTTACGACTACTTGTTTTAGAATTACCAATAGCCTTGCATTGACACCACCACAGCCCGAAGCAAAGCGTTTACGGCGGAATTTGAGTGCGTTGATTAATTTCTGTCGATTTCGTGAGGATGAGTCCCAGTCGGAGCATGAGCAGCAACGCATTGTTGCAGACCTGGAGCTGAAGATCTCCAGTGCAAGCGAATCAATGCGTGGACTGAGGTCAAATGTTGAACATTATGGTATGGCAGCCTTAGGGCGTTACTTTAGCAACACGTAAGAGAACATAATTTTTTTTAGAGCAGTACTAGAATCCAACCAGCATGCATCTATAACGCGTTATCGTTATAGATTGTACTTAGTAGGATCGGGATTGGCAGCAGGCTGCTATGAGCCCTAAGCTGAGGAAACAGCAGGCTGTCCGCAATAGGCACAGGTTGGGATGCTTACATAGTACAGATACAAATAAAGTCGTACTAGTAGAGCGTCGTTATTTCAGAGTCGGTAATTATCGCTGTTGTAGATGATCTTGCACTTCTTGCAGTTGCACCTTGTAGTTGCGGATTCTGAAGTGATGAATCATTGCATCCCTCATGTTTTCTCCGGCATATAATGAATAAAGTAAGCATTCACTGTAGAAGTAGGTAAGACGACTGCTCATCCAGCCTCTCTAACCTCAACAAGAAGCCGAGTTAGCAAACGAGCGAGCCGCTGTCGAACGCCTGACCACAGAGGAGAGGAGTATAAAAGACGAGATGAATCGATTGAGCATTTTTCAGATTGAGCAAGGTATAGACGACGCGAAACGCGAAATCACCGAAACCAAAGATAAAATAGAACAAGCGGAAGGAGAAAGCAGGATGCTGGGGGATAGCTTATGAAGAGAGACTGTTACAGAAGACAGATTAGTTTCGACAGAAGCAGATGAACTATAGAACAAGGGTTCCTTGCCAGAGAGAAGTGCTCTGATTGGACGCGCTTGTCTGAGCTTTATTCTTCTGAGCTTTATTCTTACCACCTACAAGATCATGAAGTTGCAAACACTACTCGCGCTAGTAGAACTAGAGCTTCAACGTCATTATACTGCAAAGTAAGTCAATCGTTCTTCTCGTTCACGCCGTCCCTTGCTTCCTCATCCACAGCTTCGCCCTCTCCCCTCTTTCATACATTATCTCTTCTCTGCGGCGTGGTGTCATCTCGGATATGGATCCAGCCAAATTGGTGCAGGAAGTCGAAAATCTGCGTGTCGCAGTGCGAAGTAAGGAGGAACGCATAGCCACTCTCGAAAAGCATTGCGAATTTCTGACCGAAGAAGCCTCCAAAGCAGACCGTGCGACACAGAGGTGTAATTTTTATGAGGAAAAACGAACCGCTTGAGCTTATTTTCAGCAACACTTTCACATCGTCTCGTAAGTTGTACCCTTATTGCATCGCGCTCTCAGAACGACAGTGAATAAGAAGAGACAGCTGCCTTCGCAGCTCCCACGATGATCTAATACCCATTTCTGGATCGCAATCGAGAGTGACAGAACTTGGTGGAGCAAGGAAATACCCAAGAGCTCGCGCTCAAGGACCTAGAGGCAGAACTGGAAGAGGGAAGAGCCGACTTCCATGCATCTGAAAGGGAAGAGAGAACGCAACAAGATCGCTTGGTTACGCTGGCAGCGCAAATAGAACAAGTACATGCTGCTTTACCCTTTTGTTGATCGATGAAGATTTAGTATGCACCCCACTTTATGCTTTACCCCTACTCCCACTGAATGGTAGCCCCTTTACCTCTTGAATAAGTAGGTAAGTCAATCAATCAATGAAGAGTTCTGGAACCTGAAGTCTCTCGTTCTGGTTCTCGTTCTTATGTTTTGATACTAGTACAACGTCGAAGACGAACTAAGAACACTGCTAAATCTTGCATCCATTCTCAGGTCTCCATCCAGAAGCAACAAGATCGAGAAAGAATGGTCGAGGAAATTACCATGGTAGGCGACGAGATTCATGAAGCCTCGCGAGCACTAGATGAAGAACAAGCATTGTTATGTCTGGTCGTGTGGTCACAGTTTTTTTATTTTTCGATAGTTAGTCTTAGTAAAAATTATAGAAATAGTATCGATCTATACCTGTAGCTCCTGGTACCTGTCGCTCTAGCCGTAATATTTAAACAATGCGAACAGCTGAATGAGCACGCAATGTTGTACCTGCAGAACTTGTCCATCTCCATCGTCCGACGTGATCTACTTGCTCATCGATGACCTCCAACTAAGTACTTGCTCATCATGCTCATGTTGCAACTACATCTAGAAATCTAGAACTAGATCTTCTACTTCTACATCTTCTGCTTCTTCTACATCTCTCTTGTACTAACTAATTTGTTCAGGGTCATTATAGTCTAACCCCAGCACGCAAGAACTCAGCTGTGAACGAGATTGCGGAAGCGGCAGATGCACTGCAAGCCGCTGTGGATCAAGCGCGGGTTAAGTGGAGCAGCATGAACGAGAAATAACTGGAATTTGCCCTAAGAAAGTACGAAGATGAAATCGAATCACATATGAGGATAGACTGAAGATGGAGCTGTGATCTTGATGATGGACGAAGATGAAAAATAAATTGATCATTGTTCACATGCTTGCGTATATTGATAGAGGACTTCTGATAGTAGAAGGGTAGACTTCGCCACCCTGCTTTATCTACTGGTCGACGAAGATTAGCAACAGCTACAACAACAGCTACAACAACAAGGGGCGAAGGTGCCGACCCTGCGATCTTGATGGACGAAGATGAAATCGAATGACAATGATCCTCTAGGGGAAAAGATCTTCATTGAAGACAATGATCCTCTAGGGGAAAAGATCATCGATTGTTCTTGCGTTGTCTTTATCAACGACGATCATGGCGATCTGGATGAGCAAAGAGAAGAGAAACAAGGGAACTTCCTGATGGAGTGGAAAATGGAGTAGGTGTAGGAGGGCCATGCTGAAGGCATGAACTTTAGAAACTACGAGGAAGCCTGAACAAGAGAAGCAAGAGTCTTAGAGAAAAGTCGTGGAGAAAAAGGTGGAGTCTGAGAAGCGAGACGCCGACATGAGGAAGAGACAGAGAAGGAGAACAAAAACGGTACTCCAGGATGAGAAGAGTGAGCGATGCTTTTTGCTTTAAAGAGGTACAACTTACTCTAAAAATAAACCCGCTACTGCTGAAATAAACTCGCTACGAACTCTTACATTTAGTCTAACTACTATGGTTGCTCATATAACCCCGCGGTAGAAAGCGGGGATCTACACGACCGTCTTTGATCTCTTGAATCTCAGAGAAGAAGAGTCATGACAGACGCGCTCGGTTCTGAAGTGAGGGCTATGAACACTTCTACCAGCACCGTTTGCGGCGAAGCCAAGGACGTCATGCCGGAACATGAACATCATTTCCCTCAGACGGAGGAAGGACGACAAGAAGTACCTATATATGACTCAGGGCCGAACGCCCCCCCCTGCTCCTTTCTTGTATCGACTTCCTTTATAAACAGTGACGTCGAAGAAGTGCAAGTATTATATGCACTTTTCATATTGCCAATGCCACACTCAATTTCACTTTCAAAACAACTGAACTCCTACTCTACCAGCAACTCAATTTTACTTTCACTTTCTTCATTTTATTACGCAGTGTACTCTCGACGCAGCGGCAGCCGCAACGTCGAAAAAAAACTTGTTCGACCATCTAGCAGACGCTGAGTATGAGATCTGGCAAAAGTATTACCATTTGCTCGGCTTGACTGATGCGAATGGAAAGATTCGCTTGAAGGTACAGCCACGGACTAACTTGTAGCTCCTTCTAGTACTAGGTGTAGTTAGAGTTCTACTTCATTCGTGGTTCTTGTTTTTCATCTCTACTAGAATTCTTCATGAAGTGGAACTTAAACTACACGAGTTTGTGGCTCATGAATACCATAGGTTGATAGTCAGTGTCAGACTAACTTGTACGTACAGACTAACTTTTAGGGCCTTCTAGTAGGTGTAGTTAGAGTTCCACTTCATGTTCAAGCAGCACTGTTCTCACTAATTCGAAGCTTATGCCAATCATACCGACCTTAGCACGACGTGTTTCATGTCAACCCTCTGGCTTTTCATCTCATTCGTGGTTCTTAGATCATCAACTCTTTCCTTTACTTTAGTTCGTTCTTTTTAAGAGGTTGAAGGTTAGTGTCACAAATACAAATACTGCTACTGATGTAGAGAAACTAGACCCACTGATCATCGCCATCACTCAGGGACACATCGGTCACATAGTCGTAGATGATGAGGAGGCGCAGAGCATTTTTCGCTTATTGCTGTCGGTCGAATCCGACAGCAAGGCAGTCCGGAAAGTGTGTCTCTACTTCGCTGCGCTCCCGAACAGAACGGTAACTTTTTTTTTTGCTCTTTTTGTAAATTTTGCATTCTTCTGATAGATTAACACGACGACTACTCTCTCCGCATTTCTTAAAATTGTCTGTCAATGCCTTGTTTTGTACAAATCATCATGACAAACAGGATGAAGACGATATGAGTTTGGGCCGCTGGTTGCGCAAAACACTACCGGGAATATATACGAAGAGCAAGAGTATGGCGGATAGATGTCGGGTAGTCGTGGACGCAGAGCCGACCACTCTGGTACTACAATTGTACTACTAATAGATGCTACGAGTCGTAACGACTACCCCCAGCTGCACTAAAAAGCACTATATAACTCAATATTCTTTTGATGGTAGGAGCGACAGATGGTAGGAGCGCTCGCGAGTGCGACACGTGCGAGGCGATAGGGTCGCGCGCGATCAATCATAATGATAATAATAATTTTGATTTTGAAGTCGAGGAAGAAATAATACTTGAGGAGCTGTATAAGCAACTAGACATCTTAATAGGGGACTATCATTATACCAGAGTAGTTTATAGCACGCATGGTGCATGGAGTAGCATGGAGTGCATGGAGCGCAGAGCTTTAAGGGGCGCAAGAAGCTCCCCCTTTAGCTCCATGCTACTCCATGTGATCCATGCACTCCATGCCATGCGAGCCGTGAAACCTTAGAAATTGCTCTGCTATACCAGTAGCAACTAGATGGACCTTTGAAGTACTTTCTCCGAATTTTCAGAAGGAACGGCGACGAGGTAATGACTTTGGCAGTGGGTACAGTGGGATACTCAACTCGGACAGATGCATAGACAACTT
This sequence comes from Amoebophrya sp. A25, assembly GCA_905178165.1. NCBI lineage: Eukaryota > Dinophyceae > Syndiniales > Amoebophryaceae > Amoebophrya > Amoebophrya sp. A25. The sequence continues at coordinate 585,409 of CAJINU010000068.1, forward strand.
GCTCAAGTTCATCGAAGATTATGGCCAGTCACACTCACAGTCCATCTTATTTGCTCCACGGCGACGACCTACTACTAGGGTCCGTATGCTTTCTTCAGATACAGACTGAGCCAGTACTTCTAAAAGAATTGCACGCTTTGGCATTGTACTAGGATCACTCTCACTCACTCTCAGAGTGACGCTCTAACATCAGGAAGGGAATTTCTCGGGCACTACTGGAAAGAGCTCTTCACCGCTATACCGGATGACTATGGCTATTGTCGAAGTCCAACGACAGCGATTCTCATGAAAGAAAGTTGATCTTGATTCTTCTTTTTTTCAATTCCAGAAAAATACAAAAAGGGACACCAGTTCATCTTTGTCTTCGCTCATTTCCTTGTCAACATGTTGATGAATTAGCAAAAGATGGAAATGCTACTTACCGTGAGGCGGTCTCCGTTGCTCTGTGTAAGAATTGCTTCAAATAACTTGGCCATGGAGTGTTAGACGTGAAGCACATGACCATACCCAAAGAAGACAACTGTACCCTCGCCACAAAATTTGATACGCACGCGGTAGCAGATCTATCTCTAACAAGGACAGGCAGACTATGTCCGATTCCGACGCACAAGAGCATCAAAAGGGAGACGGGTGGTAGTAATACCTTCCTGGTGTCGTGGGTTTGGATTTTACTCGGTGATAATAGATATAGATCGACAGAAAGTTCAAGACTCGAAATTATTTCAATTCCACTGTACCACGATGGATGAGTGTGTTCTTCATACATGATTGAAATATGAACAGGTGCGGCCATCGTCTCCCGAAATTATTTACAACGACGTACAACTACTCGCAGCGCTGGCGTGGTAAGCTTATTTTTGTGCATGTGGTGATACCAGCACTGCTTTCGCAATTGGTTGGCGTACAGTCACGTGATAACCGGAAACCGAACAACTTTGATGATTCTGCTCTTGATGACCGCGATGGTGGCTTGGGCGAACGGGGTGGAATGGATAGCGAGATGCTAGGTCTTCATGGGGCAGTAGGTGACCAGACGAGGGAGAACGAGAGTAGCAACAGAGCTGAGGAAAGTACTCGAGCACACCACAACAAACACCATCGAGATCAGCGTACTAATTTATCCTTATTTTGGCGTCTACTCGTTCACAGTTTATCTTGCAGTACTAGTTCTACTACGTCTACTCGCTCGCAATTTATCTTGCAGTACTAGTTCTAGCACTTCTACTCGTTCACAATTTATCTTGCAGTACTAGTTCTAGTACTTGTTCCTCAAGATGAGGATGCTAAATTCTGAGGACTTGTAAATCAGAACCAAATTCTTGAGTAAAATCTTAGTGCAGCGCAGTCTCCTGTCTCTATGAAAACAGCCGCACTATCAGACCCAGACGCTTTTCTTGAGACCGACACTATTGAAGGCGAAGACTCTGCTGAGGCACCGAGTTTATTGATATCGGTGGACCCAACTGGTGAGATCTCGAGTTTCATAGAAAAAGAGGGCACATCACACGAAGCATCTGGCGCAAGGGCGGGTCGATTTAGTCGGGCACTTCGGCGAAAGGCGGCTAATTTGGCGAGCGCCGCGGTTTCACTTTCATCGCGTCGCTTCGCTTAAGCTGGTTTGATCGTCTTGTAGTGTATGGATCACGAGTAGTTCTGTGCATTCGGGGGCCGCGCATCCTACACGCGGGCACCCATTTACTCCCACTCGTGTCCATTCATGCCGGGGCCGCGCATCCTACGCGCGGGCATCGCATTCGCCCACCCGTTATTCATCCACTCGCGTGCGATTCTATTCCAATCCATTCGATTCTCGCCCGCACTCCCGCCCTGGTATAGCCGTTTCAGGAAGTTTCACGGCCTCATTGGCCTTTTCATCACGATGGGCAAGGCGCTCATGCCAAAAGCAAGAACGCTGGCATGTGTTTGGTCTCACCATCTTCGTGCTGGTTTCTGTTTCTCGGTTGAGTAATCTGCTAGGGCTGATTGTCGGGCGGCGTCTGGCCATTATTGCTCCTTTCTATTCTGGGCCTGGGGTGAGAAGATCCAACTCAAGCCCACTGCCTCTCTTGCCCTTGTGTGTTTCTCTTTCTTCTCTTCTTTCGGGGATCGCTCTTCCGATCCCCGTTCTTCTATTAAGGCCGCCGCTACGCCTTCTTGTCGTGTTCGCGGCGTTTGGCTTATCTTCTTGCTAGAACACTGAAAACCTAGAAAACTAGACCCGCAGGGGAGTCAAGTTGGAAACAGTACCCCCTCACTATGCCTGCGAAGGTTGGAGCAAGTCCGTCCAGTTTGATGATTCTCGTGCAGTTTCAAAGTGTGCTCGTTCATGCCAATGAGTATCAAACTACTTGCGACGCTAGGGGTCTCGGTGCTGATGTTCTCGATTCCGATAGTATTCCACTCCTATGGTGATCATCCTGATGGTGATCCCCTTGGTGTGATCTTGTTGCTCTTCTTATTGGTGTGATTCTGATCTTGTAACCATTTGGCTCACGATCTTGGTGGACCTCTTGACTGAGATCCTTGAGCCGTTTCACGTTGTTGATCTATCCACTATCATTCTGCCCAACATTCCCCCTCTCAGTGACAACGATGAAGGCCTTTGCCCTCGTCTTGACACTGGATAGAGAACCAACACCAAGTCAGAAACGACAACGACAGCCAACCAGCTCAAAGTCAACGCCAGAACTCACTACTAGAAATGGCTACGGTCATCTGAGACGCCACCCGATTGGATATCAATGGAGATTCCACTATCTATGCGGACAAAAACCCCCGCAGGCACCTAGCTGCCCGCCCCCAGTGCGCTACCGATGACGCGGCGCACGGCATGGGAGGAGGGCACCGCTTTCCATAGGTTCCCGCAGTCCCCTATGGCCTTGATACTTACCCCACATTCCCCCTCAAGCGATGCAGCAATACAACGCACGCGCGTCGCGCTTCTTGTCGCTGAGCGAAATGCCAGGCGGTGTTTGGAACACCATCAAGGGTCTCCCCATTGGCTTGGTAAGAGGATCAGCTCGATGCAAGTGAGTCGGGCAGTAGCAGACGTCCTCTGCGTGATCCTTCACCGCGTGGGGACGCGTTTGGAAGTGCTTCGCTTTCTTGGTGGGTAGGGAGGTCCCTGCCACCATGATAGAAGACTGATCTTCACAGAAAATTTGCGGCAGCATAGCGTTGGACGCATGCCACTCCATAAAGCCTTGAGACTTCACAAGTTGGAGCGTGTCGAACAGTGCTACTTAATCGCTTTGCTTTCGCAAGTGCTAGCCGCTCTAATGGATTGCCTCCTGGAGCTCCAAGCAACGGGAGTACTTACCCCTATAGTAGAGCATACTACCCGAGCAGCTGCGCAGTGTGACTGTACGCCGCGCATAATCTGCGTCAGAAAATGCCACAAAGCCTCGTAGGTCAGGCTTCTTCTGACTCTTGGGGGCTACCTCATTTCATAAGTCTGGAAGAATTCTCTCTCCCGGGTTGGACTGTACTCAACCCCGCAAGGCGGTGTTTGCAGCATTTACCGCAGCGCACGTTTTGAGGCTGTTACGACTGCCGAAGTTGGAGTCGTGATATGTCTCGCGACGCGGCTTACCGCAAATAAGCAGTCTGGTCTTTCTTGTGTAGCAATGTACTGCAAACCTCCGGCGAGGCTTCTCAGTGGGAAGCTTGAATCTTCTGAGCCTTCAGTAAGATCGCTAGAAACACAAGGCGACTGAATAGCCCGACGCGCCCGGTTCTACCTTGAACTTCTCGGCTAGCTTCTTGATGGACTGTTCTGCGTCGAGTTTCATCCCCTTCGACTCTCTGGTGTACGATAGTCGCACCCCCAAGATGTCGCGGGCGTGAGTTCTCTTGTCTGCAGACCATTCCGCGTCAATTGCTATACCATCGAAGTGCGCCAGGATTTCCTTGGTCACGTTGTCTACTTCCTCCTGTGTGTTGGCACTAACTAGGGAGTCATCGACGTAGATGGCTATAGTTACACCCTTGCGCCGAAAGAGACCCACCGGGCTCGTTGGGACATCTTTCCCAACCTGTTTTCAGTAGGAAGCTAGAGCAGCAACCGTGCCACTTTCTAGGTGCTATCTTCAGTCCGTATAGGCTTTTCAACAGTCTCACAACGTCCCCACGCGGGTCCGCAGACCAATGCTCTGGAAGTCTAACGAACGCGCGCGCATCATCCCCCAGCCCGCTTCTAACGAATGCGCTGGAGATGTCAAACTGGCCTAAGGCTTTGCCATTGGCAGCCGCATCAACTAGCAGCACCCTGCTAGCCGCGTGCGAGGCTGTTGGTGAGAAGATCTCGGCCTTATTAGCTTTCGTCTGCCTATTGCCTAAAGCAACGCCGCGAGCCTTGTATCTACCACGTCGCTTCTTTGTGTACTATATGACAACATGCGGGGCAGTCTCATCGTCGTCCTTAAGTTCACCATCATGCAGAGCTCGCCAAGCATTACAGCGATCTAGCTGCAGCCTTTCAACTCAAGGCTGTCGGCCTCCATGAATTTCACAGAGTCGGGGCCTCTCGTGGCTTCTGCGCGAGTGACTTGAACAGTGAAGGACGTTGCCACTTCTTGTTCCTCAAGATCCAACATAGGACCCCCAAAAGCTGTAAACTAACGCACTTGCGACGTTAGCTTCTGCTGTGTCATCCTGCGGAAGTTCTTGCTGAGTTCGTTCTTTTTCCCTTTTTCTTCTTTCGGCCATTGGTTTCCCAGTGCGGACACTGTTCTTCTGTTAGGCCCGTAGGGTAGGACGACCTCGCCTAAGCCGTACTTTGATCATCGTTCCGCCACGATTGGCCACGTAATTCGAAGGGATTCAGATTGTCTTCTATTAGATGCGAACAATCTTTCTGGGGAATCCGTCGCAGGACCTCCCTGAGGCTGTTGCGCGTCGACTAGGACCTTGCCCCACGCATGAAACTTATTTGAATCAGGTTGCCCTGCTCCTACGTGTTCCACTTCTTTCTCTGTTTTGCCTCTTTCGACAGGAAATTCAGTCGACCCATTTGGATTCGGCTGCTGGTTGATCGGTCCCACCGCCGGTGGCTGGCCGTCAGCTGATGAAGACGACGATGGACTTCCATCAGTCGGCTGATCACCAGGGACTGTTTGTTTCGCTGTGCCTTTGCCAGCATCAGTCACTTTTTTTCCTGAAGAACCATCTGTGCGTGATGGGTTCTCCGTTTTCCTTCTCTTGGCCTCCGGGCTATCCGCCTCCTCTGAAGTTTGCGATCGCTCATCGCCGCCCCCTCCGAGTGCTGCACAGAGGTCGCGACTCCTCCTTATAACATCGGCAGGATCAGCTATGCGCAGTTTCCGCTTCATTGGCAACGGATCACCATCGGCCTTAAGAGAATCTATATCATCAGTGAGACAGTTCTCCATGAACTTCACGGAAGCACTCTCGATGACCTCAAGCCTTTCCTTACCGTTGACGTCTTTGCGCCATACGCCAACAAGATGCGCGGGGCTCTCTCTAGAATACCTGAGAAAGGTCCCCTTTTCGAATCTGTCCTCCAGCTTTGTTAGCTGCGTGTGGATTTTGGCGTAGCACATGCGACGCAGCCAAACCTCCTGAGATGTTTAGGGGGCGCCTGTCTGTTGAGCCTTTGCTGATAGGCACTTGGCTTGTCTTTCCTCCTCTGTAGACGGTTAAACACGTGCGCAAAGTAGCGCGCGCACCAGTCCCAGACGGCTGGGTCTACTCCTTGGATATTCGCCCGGGTGGCATCTGCCATCGTGCGCACACAGCGTTCGACTTTGCCACTCTGTTGAGGCTCGTAGGGGACTGAATGCGCGGGATGGGTATCCAATTCCGCACATGTCAGCTCCCATTTATTGCCAGGCCCTTGCAATGTAGGCCCATTATCAGTGCGAACTTTTTTGAGTTTATTGCCCATCTCGCGGCAGTATTGCCTTAGAGCTGCACCACAGTCAGTGTCAGACTTTTGCGCTATGGCATACACTTCAACCCAATCCGTATGAGAGTCTATTATAGCAAAGGCGTGCCCTTTACCTAAGTGACTCGCTGGCAGCGGTCCCATGGAGTCACAATCGCCCCGATCATGCCAGTTCTCGACAATGCAACCCGGATCACGCTGGTTCTTGTGAGACTGAGACACTTGGCCATACGTTTTAGCCTTAGCACAATCCGGACACGGAACCACTTGGCCCCAGACGTTGAAGGGCGCGAATCTCTGATGCAGTCTTAGCGTGTTTTGTGGGTTTGACACACTTCCTTGAGATAAATGAGCTGCGCGCTGGCGCTTCTGTTTCAAATGAAACAGCTGCCATCGGCGCTCCGTTCTGGAGCTCAGCAAACAGTGTGCCTTTCGCCCGACGGATCGTAGACAGTCCGTAAGTTCTTTGCGTAACGAACCTCCCGCCTGCGTGAGCTCTTCCACAGAGATGAGCTGCTGACGCAAGTTAGGACGATAGGGCCCCATCGCCAAACCTAAGCTATTAGCCTTAAAGTACCCAGCTCGGGCCTTTGTTTTACAAGGGCCATCAGCTGTGCTCAGGGGAAGCGTCACACCTGTGAACTTCTTGAGCGCAGATCTGTCACCTGTCACGTGATGGGATGCCCCTGCGTCAGCAATCCACTTGGACTGCCTGCCCCCCTCTGAAGGGTTGCCCACTTTGTTACTTGCACTAGCGCCAGCATTCCCGAGGGCTTGCTTGTGGCGCAGTGTCGTGCGCGCTTGCCCACCTACAATCAAATGCAGGATTTGCCTGCGCCCCGGCGCTGTTCTTCCAGCTCTTACTTTTGTTTGCCGAAACTACTGCGGCCGACGAAGATGAACTACTTGAACTGGTACCCGTGTACAAGTCCGACTTTGTCCTTCCTGACTCACGTGAGGCCGGTGATTTATGTTGTCTTGGGCTTGTTCCAGGGTCGTTTTGTTTGGACAAGATTGCCCCCGCAAAGGTGTCCGCAACCGACTCACATGAGACCGATCGGCACTCATCCAAAGCCCGAGAATACGACTCGGAAACCGACGAGGAATCACTTGGTTCGCCCTTTTCTTGTTCTGTCGCTCTGGTTTGCTGTTGCCCGTTGAACACATGCCCAAGAGGCTGAAAATTTGACGCATTACCTAGTACGCCCGCGGGAAATACCTCAGCACCAGCCACAGTCGAACGGTACAAAGTAGGTCCAGCAGGGACAGACGCCTCGGCGTCGCCTGTAGTGTCCGCCATTGAAGATGTGTGCTCTTCTTCTTCGTTGGGAAGTAGGTGAGTAACCTTCTTGCCCTCCTTTTCTTTGTTGTAAAGCTCCGCCCCCTCGTCCTCCAGAACCTTCGCGCGCATCTTCTCGGTCTCCTCAGACTTGGACTTTATGTGAGCCAAGTCACCCGGCGAACAAGCAAGAACGCGCTTCAGCTCTTGAATCTTGGTAGGGTCTTCACTTTGTTCTTCAGCGTAGGGAGTCGCGTCGGCGTCTTCCTGATGGTCTCCGGCCTGAACGGAGTCGACATCGCCGACAATGACTGAATTGCTTTCAGCTTTCTTCTTGTTTAGTTTGTCCCGCAAGCTCTTGGGAGCTTTGCTGGGATCTTTTGCACAGCGCCCAGACTCAAGATGTCCGGGCTTGTTGCAGTGTGAGCGCCACTTCTCATCTTTCTTCGCCTTTTTCTTGTGCGGGTCTTTGCCCTTTCCTTTTCCTTTACCCTTGTGGGCAAGTTTATCCTTCAAGGATTGGACTTGTTTCTTCAGGCTTACTACAACTGCATGCGCAGCAGCGTCCTGCTCGTGGTCACCTCCTTTGAGGTCCTGCAGAGCCGCGAACTCGCGCAAAGCAGGTTTGATGACATCAGGCGACGTCTCTTGGCGTGCCAACATGGAAGACGATACTACGTCGAACTTCTTATCGGCGCCAATGAGGACGCACGCGGCGGGGAACTCTTTAGCGTCAGTTTTATTCTGCAGAGTTTCAGCCATGGCGACCTCTTTTCCTTCGATCCAGCTGATGACGCCCGTACCCGAAGGCCGAGGATCCGTCGCCAGCCTGTACCCGGAGAAACGCGCGCTGGCTTCTTGACTTGCGTACTTTTGACACAAGGAAGCCAGGATCGAAAGAACGCGCTGAGAGGGGGCCACTTTAGCCACAGCCAAAGCCGGCGAGCCACCCGGCAGAGTGTTCAGAGCAACAGTCTTGACCTTCTTTAGATGCTTACCCGCGGCTTGTACTGCATCCAGTGCAAGCACCTCCTCGGCTTTCTTCTTCTTCTTTTCCAGAATGTCCTTAAGGTGGACGCCCGTGCTTGCTTCTTCCAGCAGAGAATAGACCTTGTAGAGCCAATCTCTGAAGCGAGGCACGTCCTTACTACTGCCCGAGAATTCCTCGAGGCGAGTAGTGTTCTTATCTTCGGTGCCCATTTTGAATCTACAAAAGAGCGGCGAAGAGTTTAACTATTCAGGCTATGCAAATGCAAACCGGTGAGGCTATAAAAGAGCTTTTTTCATGTTTTTCCCTGAAGCTAAAGCCCTCTAAGGTATAGAATGTTAGAACACTGAAAACCTAGAAAACTAGACCCGCAGGGGAGTCAAGTTGGAAACAGTACCCCCTTCGCTATACCTGCGAAGGTTGGAGCAAGTCGATTCAGTTTGATGATTCTCATGCAGTTCCAAAGTGTGCTTGTTCATGTCAATGGGTATCAAGCTACTTGCTACGCTAGAGGTCTCGGCGCTGATGTTCTCGATTCCGATAGTATTCCACTCTTATGGTGATCATCCTGATGGTGATCCCCTTGGTGTGATCTTGTTGATCTTCCTACTGGTGTGATTCTGATCCTGTAACCATTTGGCTCACGATCTTGGTGGACCTCTTGACTGAGATCCTTGAGCCGTTTCACGTTGTTGATCTATCCACTATCATTCTGCCCAACGCTTCTTCTTGCTGTTCGGATCGCTTCCTTTTCCGATCCTCACTGGTTTTTGTTTTTCTTGCCAGCTCTTCAGTTGCATTGTCAACTTCTGGCTTTTTCATGGGTTTGTGATCGGTTTTTCTGCGGCCCCGATCAACAGACGCTCCTTCTCTTCTTGGTCCTTTGGCCGCGCTTCCGGCTTTTGTCCTTGCTTTGGGACTGCAGATCGCCCTTCCGATCTTCAGCTTCCTTTCTTTTTCCTTTTCTTTCGTTTCGGTCCGCTAGCGGATCCTTGCGTGATGGCTGGCGTCTTTCTCGTTTGTTGCTTCTTGCGCTTCAAGCGCCGCTTTGGGGGTTCTTTTCCCGCCTGTGTGTGCCCTTGTGTCTGCCTTAGAAGGTGCGTCGCTTTGCCAATATCTCCCCCATAGCTGGTCTTGAAGCGCTGGCTTTTTTTCGTTGAGTAAAGTTGGTTTTCCGGAGACAACGCGAGAATTTGACCTACAGCATCACTATCTGCTTCGCTACTTTCCCCACCTCGTTCAATGAGTGGCGATTTCCATTCAGCCGCTCACCTTCACGCCCTGTTCTCCCAGTTCACTCTTTTTAGCACCGTTTTACTCGTGCTTCCATTCGCATTCGTGTCCTCGTTTCACACTCGCCCACGCAGCCCCCTGCATTCGTTGTTCCCAGGCCTTTCTCGTGTCTCGTGCTGCATAAGTCAGCACAATTTGCGCGATTGCTTGGGGCTAGTCCTAGTGGGCTAGCGTGGATCGTTGGTCGCCAGGCAGCACTACACTTTCTGTTCCCTCTCATATTCCTAGTAACGAACATCAAGGACAACAACAACAACAACAACAACAACATCAACAACAACAACAAAGTGGGCCGCTATTGATGCACAAGATACCACTCGGATTCGGAGAAAAAGCAAATCAGTGTTACATATCATTCGTGCCTCCTGAGATACTGTTGAGAACAATGGACGAGGGTACACATGCGCAGCCGGGTCAGGAAACACAACAAGTGCCACTACAAGATGTGAAATTCAATGTGCAGGTGGTCGACAAACGGGTATGAGTCCATTGATTAAGAGTTAGGTCATGAGAGTGTCAGCTGAAGTATAATTTGTTTCAACCAACGGGAACTGCGTGTTAAGGCGATCATTGAGGAAGAACCACGCACGACAACCTCATACCAACCCTCTTAATCAGTTGCACCGTAGTTCTTTCACACAACGAAATGGCAGAGTTGCAGCCTCCCCATCCGACCGACTGGCAGATAAGTGAGGAGACAAGGAACTTGCCTGATCTGCTCTACTATATCAGTTTCGTACCAACATCTCCTCCTGAGAATGCAGAATTGGCCAGTCATCCTAGTGCCGTGGAGGCGGTGGACGATCAACCTGACTCGGAACCTCCACCTTCTGGTCAACCTGAGCCATACCCTGAACCTGTGACTGCAATATCAGAACTGAGCACACACGGTGGACAAGTCGATCTTCTGGATTTAGCGATGATCGGGCAAATGTGCCGTAACGAATACGATGTCAACGCTGAAGCCAACCGAGGAGTACTACAACTTCAGGAACTTGCGAGTAATTTCTTCGGCGAGGAAACACATCAAGAACAACATAGTGGACAGGAGCTTGCTGCTGTTTTCCAAGATGAGATTCGTGGTCTTAAGGGTAAACAGCCACGCGAAGTCGTACTACAGCACTGGGAGGCACGGGTGAGCATGTTTAATCGCCGGGAGACTAGCAGGAGCCAGGAGACACCCGAAAAAAGCCAAGAGCAGACTGTGAAAGAGGTGCAAGAGTACCTCAAGAAAATCGTGGGGGGAACGGAAGATGTGACAACATTCAAGAGCCGTGTTCTCACCATAGAATGTGCAACTCCATCACTTAAGGCAACGGGCAAGAACGAGGTTTTTAGAAAGATTGATATTTTCTTTCAGTTCGTCAACGGTGCGACTACGGAGGAATTGAGAAATAATCTAAGTGGGTTCCAGTATGAGGCTTTAAAGTATAAAGTGATTCCAGGACCAGCAACGCAAGATCCTCTGTGATGCAAGTTAGGTCTCTTTTTCTGTATAGGGAGTATGAGCAAGGAAACCAAAATATCAATTTGAAGGACGGAATATTAAAACAAGAAAAAGTGCAGAAGAAGAAGAAGAAGAAGTACTACAAGCTTCCCTTATTGCAGCATGTATTTGTCTCCTGCTTTTTCCTGCCCAAGCATCTGTCTTCTTCATCATCGTAGTAAAAGTTCTTCAGACCACAAGAACATGGCAACATCAACATGGTTTTCATTAGAGGGACGATGATGAAATCGGTGATGTGTGGTTGAGCGTAGTTTTCCGTTTCGGTTTGCATCTTAATCTGGCAAAAAGTAGAATGCCATGGTGCAGCTCACGACATGAAGTGATGAAGAGGTATAAGGTGGAGTTGAAAATGGAGTAGGAGAGCCATGTTGAAGGCATGAACTTTAGAAACTACGAGGAAACCTGAAGAGAAGCAAGAGTCTTAGAGAAAAGTCGAGAAAAAGGTGGAGTCTGAGAAGCGAGACGCCGACATGAGGAAGAGACAGAGAACAAAAACGGCACTCCAGGATGAGGAGAGAGAGCGATGCTTTTTGCTTTAAAGAGATACAGCTACTTACTTCACGATGTTTACTACTGCTGAAATAAACCCGCTACAAAGTCTTACATTTTTAGTCTAACTACTATGGTTGCTCATATAACCCCGAGGTAGAAAACCAAAACGGGGATCTACACGACCGTCTTTGATCTCTTGAATCTGAGAGAAGAAGAGTCATGACAGACGCGCTCGTTTCTGAAGTGAGGGCTATGAACACTTCTTCTTCTACCAGCACCGTTTGCGACGAAGCCAAGGACGTCATGCCGGAACATCATTTCCCTCAGACGGAGGAAGGAATGACGGAGGTACCTATACATAGATACTTTCCGGCATTTTCACTTTCAAAACAACTGAACTCCTACTCTACCAGCAACTCAGTTTTTCTTTCACTTTCTTCATCTTATTACGCAGTGTACTCTCGACGCAACCGCAACGTCGCAAAAGAACTTGCTCGACCATCTAGCAGACGCTGAGTATGAGATCTGGCAAAAGTATTACCATTTGCTCGGCTTGACTGATGCGAACGGAAAGATTCGCTTGAAGGTACAGCTACAGACTAACTTGTAGCTCCTTCTACTTCTAGGTGTAGTTAGACTTCCACTTCATGTTCAAGCAGCACTGTTCTCAGTCACTAATTCGAAGCTTATGCCAATCATACCGACGTTAGCACGACGCGTTTCATGTCATTCTTGTTTTTCATCTCATTCGTGGTTCTTAGATCATCAACTCTTTCCTTTACGCAAGTTCATTCTTTTTAAGAGGTTCTTGAAGGTTAGTGTCAGAAATACAAATACTGCTAGTGTAGAGAAACTAGACCCACTGATCAACACCATCAGGGACACGTCGGCCATGTAGTCGTAGATGATGAGGAGGCGCAGAGCATTTTTCGCTTATTGCTGTCGGTCGAATCCGACAGCAAGGCAGTCTGGAAAGTGTGTCTCTACTTCGCTGCGCTCCCGAACAGAACGGTGCCTTTTTTGTTTGCTCTTTTTGTAAATTTTGCATTCTCCTGATAGATTAACACGACGACTACTCTCTCCGTATTTCCAAAAATGTCTGTCAATGTCCTGTTTTGTACAAATCATCATAACAAACAGGATGAAGACGATATGAGCTTGGGCCGCTGGTTGCGCAAAACACTACCGGGAATATATACGAAGAGCAAGAGTATTGCGGATAGATGTCGGGTATTCGTGGACGCAGAGCCGACCACTCTGGTACTACAATTGTACTACAAATAAGTAGATGCTACGTCCAGTCGTAACGACTACCCCTAGAAGCTTCACCAAGTACTATTTAATTCAATATTCTTTTGATTTTGAAGTCGAGTAAAATATAATACTTGAGAAGCTGTATTATAAGCAACTAGACATTTTAATACTATACATAGGGGATTATACAAGTAACTAGCTGGGCCTTTGAAGTACCCTCTCCGAATTTTCAGAAGCAACGGCGCCGAGGTAATGACTTTGGCAGTGGATACAGTGGGATATTCAGCTCGGACAGGTGCATAGACAACTTGCTCAAGTACATCGAAGATTATGGCCAGTCACACTGACAGTCTATCTTTGCTCCACGGCGACGACCTAGTACTAGGGTCCGTATGCTTTCTGCAGATGCAGATTGAGACAGTACTTCTAAAAGAATTGCACGCTTTGGTATTGTACCAGGATCACTCTCACTCACTTTCAGAGTGACGCTCTAACATCAGGAAGGGAATTTCTCAGGCACGACTGGAAAGAGCTCTTCACTGCTATACCGGATGATTATGGCTATTGTCGAAGTCCAACGACAACGATTCTCATGAAATAGAGTTGATCTTGATTCTTCTTTTTTTCAATTCCAGAAAAATACAAAGAGGCATACCAACAGTTCATCTTTGTCTTCGCTGATTTCATTGTCAACATGTTGAATTAGCGAAAGATGGAAATGCTTACCATGAGGCGGTCTCCGTTGCTCTGTGTAAGAATCGCTTCAAACTTGACCAGGGAGTGTTAGACATGAAGTAATAGATGACCACGCCCAAAGATGACAACTGTACTCTCGCCACAAAATTTGATACGCACGCGGTAGAAGCTCTATCTCTAACAAGGACAGGCAGGAGATGTCCGATTCCGACGCACAAGAGCATCAAAAGGGAGCCGGGCGGTGGTAGTAATACCTTCCTGGTGTCGTGGGTTTGGATTTTACTCGGTGATAATAGATCAACAGAAAGTTCAAGACTCGGAATTTCAATTCCACTGACCACTCCGATCACTCTTATACCATGATGGATGAATGTGTTCCACCTACATGATTGAAATATGAACAGGTGCGGCCATCGTCTCCCGAAATTATTCACAACGACGTACAACTACGCACAGCGTTGGTGTGGTAAGCACATTTTTGTGCATGTGGTGATACCGGCATTGCTTTCGCAAGTGGGTGACGTACAGTCACGTGATAACGGGAAACCAAGCATGTTTGATGCTGTCGGCGAGCAATGTACTAGCAATAGTGCCGATCCGTGTGGTGGAGCGCATCACAATCCTACTACTTACTTAATAAAACTATAATTTGTAGTCTGGAAAAATTCGATCAACATTCATTCATCAACTTGTTCTTCATGATCTACTTTTTGTTCTACTTATAGCTCCTGAACTTGAAGTAGACAGGACGGACGACTATAAGCCATATGACACAAATTCTGACAATATTGACATATATCACAATCACTACCTACAGATCCAGACGGCTCACCTGAGGCCGATACTATTGAAGGCGAAGACTTTGCTGAGGTACCGAATTCGTTGATATCCGTCGCCCCAAGTGGCAAGGTTTCGAGTTTCACAGAAAGAGAAGCCGTGGAAACGTCGTTTCCTGGTGATGGTCCTATGGCAGGCTATAACTTAATGTAGTACTAGTAGGCTCACTTGTTCTGGTGCCGCGAGATCTTCCTGACCACCTCCTGTTCAAGATAGCAGCTAGGCGACGACCTCTAAAGATAGGAGTCGTAGGTTGAAGATGTCACCACTGCTTACTCTGATTGCCGACACTGTTACTCGTCACTCACCCCATCTTCATAAGTTTTTGGAACTTCCGCAGGGACGTTCTCGCAGACTTGAAAGAAATCAAAGGGATCATTCATCGCATTGAAGCGCATCAACTTCAACAACAACAAAAACAGAATGGAGGAGTGGAGGAATTTTCTGCCAAAGTTTCAGAAGAGCTACAGGGCATTAGAAGTTCCCATCGAGAAGAAATACAGGAGTTGCGTCAGGAAGTAAGACAACTAGTTTTACAAGCACAGCACACAGTATCCCAGGAAATCCGGGAGTTGCGTCATGAAGTAAAACCAGTTTTAAAACGAGGGGAGCCACATCAGCAACAGCAGGAAGAGCTAAATCATCCGCCGCTGAAAATGTGCCACATTCCAATCAATAAGAAAGGTGAGCAGATGGCCAGGAGCCACGATGCCGGTGTCCCGTTTGTGTCTCGCACTACACTAACGCGCATACTGAAATCACCGCACGAAGAACTCGAAAACCAAGAGGAGGAGCGAAATGTGCAGGTGATCAAGATGGCCGTATGGCTTCATTTATTAAGAGTGAAAGCGTGAGAATGTCGACGGCTACCAGTTCTCCGGCCAGTGGCCTAGGCTTGAGGAACAAAGACAAGAGCCGACATTCTCATAACAGCGCTCGTAATTTATGGCGGCACTCTTTCATCAAAAGATTTTGTTCCAAATGCCTGGTACGACTCCAAAACCCGGCAACGATGGATGTGTGAAGACGAAGAGGCCAATCTTCCGCATCTCGTGTATCGCATCAATTTCGTAGCTCCCAAGGGTGGGGGTCGGCCTTCCCACAGCGAGCAGATCAAACTGCTGACCGAAGCGATGCTCCTGCAGATGTGCCGCCACGATTACATCGTATGAACAGCAACTATCCTACCCTCACGCCTCTACCTGGTCCGGCGAAAACTGAAAGCTTTTCTTTTAATATCCGTTGTTTCGTACTATACTTGTTGTCGCCTTCGGCTCTTCCACATCGGTCTCTCTCCTTGTCTTCCTTCGGTTCCCCCCCCTTACCTTCCCCTCTGTCCCCCATCCAAAACGTAATTGTTGGCTTCTATTTAACCTTCTCCCGATTAGTGTTCCTTCTGTTGTATTTCTCTACTGAACTCGTCTGGCCTGAAAAATGGATTCTCCCAGCTTGCGGCAGCGTTCGTGGGTTAGTAGCGTAGAAGCCAATCTCCATCCTACACTTTTAATAGAACAGTTTGTAGCACGAATGGCGCATGGGACGAATGGCATGAATGGCACGCCCGAACAAACCCCAAATGTGTCACGAATGGCACCGAAGAAACCGCGCCCATCGTGAAAGCCTTTTTTCCTTTTCCGGCAAAGGTAGAAATGCGCAAGGTTTACAGCCCCGAACTCATAAGTAGCTTGCTAAGATAGATGGCGAAGGGCTTGCCTGCACAGTTGTGCGCGCGAATTAGTTGGCAGCTTAGCTGCCCGCGAGCGCGAAACTGCCACACACTGCCCCCCGGGCTGCCCCCTTTGCGAAAGCTCCGCAGAGCTTTTCAAGGGGAGGGGGGTAATGGGTAAGAGGGCTACACGCTGAAGGTGAAGCGGCTGGCGAGTCTGCTGCCCCGCATGACGCTCGTCGAAAGTGCCAGCGTGACCCTCTTCGATATCTTCCACCAGACCCCTGGCCACTTTCATCCCGAGCGCTGCGAAAGCACACACACCACACCGAAGGCCCCGCCTGGCGCCATCTTCATTTCCCGACGGCCTCGACCCGAAGCCGCCCCAAGGCGCCGCGCGTGCATGTGACTGCTGTAGCATCAGCAAGCGAGAAACTAGCCAGAGGGATCGGCAAGCAGAATGTCCCCAAGCTGAGACGACAGTCAGAGAAACAGACACCCGCCTCGACGCTTCTGCGCCCGAAAAACAAGCCACAGAGTGGCCACAGATTGGCCCCGTTTGTGGCATGGTTCGCCAGATGGTCCACTCCGCCACGAAAATCAGGCACCTCGCGGCGCTTTTTCTGGCTTCGTTTTTTGGTGGGGCTTAGTAGGCTTACCTCTGATCCTACAGGCTCACTTCAAGAAGTTCGCAAAACCTTGAGAGCCTCGTGAAAGTCTTGCTTGATTTTGAACATTCATACTGCGAAGACCTTGGCGAACCGGGTCCAAATCTTGCCGCCCTCTCTTGTTGGAACTTGGTAGGGCTACCTCTGGCCCTACGAGGTGACTTACGGACGCATCTGAGCACCGCAAACGGCGCCACCTTGGGGCCAGTCTTCGACGCGTGTGCCGGGCTGCAGAGGGCCCGCCCGCCTGCCAGGTTTGGCGCCTTGCTGGTTGGATGGGACTGCTCCACAACAAATGCAAGCGCGGACTGGTCGCTGACGGGCCCAAAGTGCCAAGACTTCTGCCTCTTCGTGCGCCAGTTCTCCGCAGGTTTGGCATCGGCACAGCTTGCGCGCAGATCCGTGCCACCAGGCAAGTCTTCCGCCTCGGTGGGTGGGCTTCTTTCTACAAAACCGCGCCCCAAGCTCTGCGGGCCTTTCGCGTGATGGGCACCGCGTGGCAGCTTTGCTGACAGCTAGCCGCGTGAACTATTCGCGCGCATAAGCGTGCTGGCGCGCCCTCAGTTATCGATTGTAACTAGCTCCTTGAGAGAAAGTTTTTGAGTTTTCGCCGCAACCGGTAGACGCGTGAGGGTAGGGAAATTGTTTTCATACATCGTCGACGAAGAAGTAAAACGAACAAAAGAAGTAGTGGGCCTAAAGGATAAGCTCGGCAGTGGCAATAATTATGGAAAAAGTGATGACAGACTAACTAGTACTACAGCCGCCGCCTTCGAGAAGGAAATTCATGGTGATAATGTGGACCCACCACGCGAAGTCGCACTAGGTAGGTTCAACTGGCGTGCTGGCTTTCTCCAAGGATCTGCTGAAGAGGAGTACACAAAGTCACATGAAAACCTGACTGATAGCCAGTTACACCACGATCTACAATCGTACATCGCGTCGAATAGCGGATCTATCATGAACACTCGCACTCACGCTCTCGAAGTATTTTGCAAAACGCCACTAGGTCAATCTGGCACGACGTCGATGGAGATTTACAGAAAAATTGTGATCGAGTTTTTGTTTATCACGGCAAAACCGGACACAATCAGCTATCACTTCGAGAATATAATATATTTATGGGTTACCATCATCTTGCATCTTTGACTTCACCATCCTTCCCTCGTTTTTCAATGGCGCTAAGTCAACTAAGAACTGCACAAAAACGGTCTTTATTGTCGCCTCCTCGTCCTGGAAGTGCTCCGCTTAGCGACTTTTGTAACTTGTTTTCTCTTGGTTTTTCTGTCGTTTGGTTTCGTTTCATGTGAGTCCCCGCGCCCCTCCAGAGTCCACCGCACCAGCCTGCAGATGTGTGCTGGGGGATTCTGGAGGGGCGCGGGGATTTGGAGGGCGCCCGAGGTTCTTGGCTCGCAATTGGGTGAGGGTTTTCCAGAAGGGAGCGCAGTAGGCGGCGAGTGTTCTGCGGATTCGTATCATGCCCGAGAAGATTGAATTTTGTCCGGATTTTTGCAGTCCTTAGTTGAATTTTCTCCATTCTAACTCCACTTGTCTGTGGTCGAATTTTTCGCCATAATCGGAAAGGTTTGAGACACTCCGCCCGAGGTTCTTCGTTCTTGGGTCTTTTCATGTTGTTAAGTGTTGGACTTTTGACCACCCGGCGCCCCGAAGCTCTCGCGCCGGGTGGGATTAGTTACAAAGAGAAGCGACGCGCTGCCGCCTTCAAATGGTCAGACCACTCACGCGCGCCGCCGTTTGTGCGCAGATTGTCGGGGGGGTTTGCTGGCGTTGTTCGCACTCTTTTGAAGTATTTCAGCGGGGAAGTTTGCGGGGGTTTCGCCAGAATTGAATAAACCTCTCTATTGTTTGCCGCTTTCCTGCTCGCTAGGCCATTTTTGATGAAAAAAGTGAAAAGATGTCTTCAGATTTTTTTCCAAAAATGGCCTTGCGAGCAGGAAAGCGGCAAACAATAGAGAGGTTTATTCAATTTCGTGGCATTTCTCAAGAAGGGCTGGACCGGTTGCCGCTTGAGTTCCAAAGGGCTCGCGCCTCCTCTTTTTGTTAGGTTTCGATGGTGTGGCGTGCTCGCTGTGCCTCTGGTGCTTCCGCAGGTGGCTGATTAGAATGGCGCTAAGTCAACTAAGAACTGCACAAAAACGGTCACTATTGTCGCCTCCTCGTCCTGGAAGTGCTCCGCTTAGCGGCTTTTGCAACTTGCTTCCTCTTGGTTTTTCTGTCTTTTGGTTTCGTTTCATGTGATTCCCCGCGCCCCTCCAGAGTCCACCGCACCAGCCTGCAAATGTATGCTGGGGGATTCTGGAGGGGCGCGGGGATTTGGAGGGCGCCCGAGGTTCTTGGCTCGCAATTGGGTGAGGGTTTTCCAGAAGGGAGCGCAGTAGGCGGCGAGTGTTCTGCGGATTCGTATCATGCCCGAGAAGATTGAATTTTGTCCGGATTTTTGCAGTCCTTAGTTGAATTTTCTCCATTCTAACTCCACTTGTCTGTGGTCGAATTTTTCGCCATAATCGGAAAGGTTTGAGACACTCCGCCCGAGGTTCTTCGTTCTTGGGTCTTTTCATGTTGTTAAGTGTTGGACTTTTGACCACCCGGCGCCCCGAAGCTCTCGCGCCGGGTGGGATTAGTTACAAAGAGAAGCGACGCGCTGCCGCCTTCAAATGGTCAGACCACTCACGCGCGCCGCCGTTTGTGCGCAGATTGTCGGGGGGGTTTGCTGGCGTTGTTCGCACTCTTTTGAAGTATTTCAGCGGGGAAGTTTGCGGGGGTTTCGCCAGAATTGAATAAACCTCTCTATTGTTTGCCGCTTTCCTGCTCGCTAGGCCATTTTTGATGAAAAAAGTGAAAAGATGTCTTCAGATTTTTTTCCAAAAATGGCCTTGCGAGCAGGAAAGCGGCAAACAATAGAGAGGTTTATTCAATTTCGTGGCATTTCTCAAGAAGGGCTGGACCGGTTGCCGCTTGAGTTCCAAAGGGCTCGCGCCTCCTCTTTTTGTTAAGTTTCGATGGTGTGGCGTGCTCGCTGTGCCTCTGGTGCTTCCGCAGATGGCTGATTAGAATGGCGCTAAGTCAACTAAGAACTGCACAAAAACGGTCACTATTGTCGCCTCCTCGTCCTGGAAGTGCTCCGCTTAGCGGCTTTTGCAACTTGCTTCCTCTTGGTTTTTCTGTCTTTTGGTTTCGTTTCATGTGATTCCCCGCGCCCCTCCAGAGTCCACCGCACCAGCCTGCAAATGTATGCTGGGGGATTCTGGAGGGGCGCGGGGATTTGGAGGGCGCCCGAGGTTCTTGGCTCGCAATTGGGTGAGGGTTTTCCAGAAGGGAGCGCAGTAGGCGGCGAGTGTTCTGCGGATTCGTATCATGCCCGAGAAGATTGAATTTTGTCCGGATTTTTGCAGTCCTTAGTTGAATTTTCTCCATTCTAACTCCACTTGTCTGTGGTCGAATTTTTCGCCATAATCGGAAAGGTTTGAGACACTCCGCCCGAGGTTCTTCGTTCTTGGGTCTTTTCATGTTGTTAAGTGTTGGACTTTTGACCACCCGGCGCCCCGAAGCTCTCGCGCCGGGTGGGATTAGTTACAAAGAGAAGCGACGCGCTGCCGCCTTCAAATGGTCAGACCACTCACGCGCGCCGCCGTTTGTGCGCAGATTGTCGGGGGGGTTTGCTGGCGTTGTTCGCACTCTTTTGAAGTATTTCAGCGGGGAAGTTTGCGGGGGTTTCGCCAGAATTGAATAAACCTCTCTATTGTTTGCCGCTTTCCTGCTCGCTAGGCCATTTTTGATGAAAAAAGTGAAAAGATGTCTTCAGATTTTTTTCCAAAAATGGCCTTGCGAGCAGGAAAGCGGCAAACAATAGAGAGGTTTATTCAATTTCGTGGCATTTCTCAAGAAGGGCTGGACCGGTTGCCGCTTGAGTTCCAAAGGGCTCGCGCCTCCTCTTTTTGTTAGGTTTCGATGGTGTGGCGTGCTCGCTGTGCCTCTGGTGCTTCCGCAGGTGGCTGATTAGAATGGCGCTAAGTCAACTAAGAACTGCACAAAAACGGTCACTATTGTCGCCTCCTCGTCCTGGAAGTGCTCCGCTTAGCGGCTTTTGCAACTTGCTTCCTCTTGGTTTTTCTGTCTTTTGGTTTCGTTTCATGTGATTCCCCGCGCCCCTCCAGAGTCCACCGCACCAGCCTGCAAATGTATGCTGGGGGATTCTGGAGGGGCGCGGGGATTTGGAGGGCGCCCGAGGTTCTTGGCTCGCAATTGGGTGAGGGTTTTCCAGAAGGGAGCGCAGTAGGCGGCGAGTGTTCTGCGGATTCGTATCATGCCCGAGAAGATTGAATTTTGTCCGGATTTTTGCAGTCCTTAGTTGAATTTTCTCCATTCTAACTCCACTTGTCTGTGGTCGAATTTTTCGCCATAATCGGAAAGGTTTGAGACACTCCGCCCGAGGTTCTTCGTTCTTGGGTCTTTTCATGTTGTTAAGTGTTGGACTTTTGACCACCCGGCGCCCCGAAGCTCTCGCGCCGGGTGGGATTAGTTACAAAGAGAAGCGACGCGCTGCCGCCTTCAAATGGTCAGACCACTCACGCGCGCCGCCGTTTGTGCGCAGATTGTCGGGGGGGTTTGCTGGCGTTGTTCGCACTCTTTTGAAGTATTTCAGCGGGGAAGTTTGCGGGGGTTTCGCCAGAATTGAATAAACCTCTCTATTGTTTGCCGCTTTCCTGCTCGCTAGGCCATTTTTGATGAAAAAAGTGAAAAGATGTCTTCAGATTTTTTTCCAAAAATGGCCTTGCGAGCAGGAAAGCGGCAAACAATAGAGAGGTTTATTCAATTTCGTGGCATTTCTCAAGAAGGGCTGGACCGGTTGCCGCTTGAGTTCCAAAGGGCTCGCGCCTCCTCTTTTTGTTAAGTTTCGATGGTGTGGCGTGCTCGCTGTGCCTCTGGTGCTTCCGCAGATGGCTGATTAGAATGGCGCTAAGTCAACTAAGAACTGCACAAAAACGGTCACTATTGTCGCCTCCTCGTCCTGGAAGTGCTCCGCTTAGCGGCTTTTGCAACTTGCTTCCTCTTGGTTTTTCTGTCTTTTGGTTTCGTTTCATGTGATTCCCCGCGCCCCTCCAGAGTCCACCGCACCAGCCTGCAAATGTATGCTGGGGGATTCTGGAGGGGCGCGGGGATTTGGAGGGCGCCCGAGGTTCTTGGCTCGCAATTGGGTGAGGGTTTTCCAGAAGGGAGCGCAGTAGGCGGCGAGTGTTCTGCGGATTCGTATCATGCCCGAGAAGATTGAATTTTGTCCGGATTTTTGCAGTCCTTAGTTGAATTTTCTCCATTCTAACTCCACTTGTCTGTGGTCGAATTTTTCGCCATAATCGGAAAGGTTTGAGACACTCCGCCCGAGGTTCTTCGTTCTTGGGTCTTTTCATGTTGTTAAGTGTTGGACTTTTGACCACCCGGCGCCCCGAAGCTCTCGCGCCGGGTGGGATTAGTTACAAAGAGAAGCGACGCGCTGCCGCCTTCAAATGGTCAGACCACTCACGCGCGCCGCCGTTTGTGCGCAGATTGTCGGGGGGGTTTGCTGGCGTTGTTCGCACTCTTTTGAAGTATTTCAGCGGGGAAGTTTGCGGGGGTTTCGCCAGAATTGAATAAACCTCTCTATTGTTTGCCGCTTTCCTGCTCGCTAGGCCATTTTTGATGAAAAAAGTGAAAAGATGTCTTCAGATTTTTTTCCAAAAATGGCCTTGCGAGCAGGAAAGCGGCAAACAATAGAGAGGTTTATTCAATTTCGTGGCATTTCTCAAGAAGGGCTGGACCGGTTGCCGCTTGAGTTCCAAAGGGCTCGCGCCTCCTCTTTTTGTTAGGTTTCGATGGTGTGGCGTGCTCGCTGTGCCTCTGGTGCTTCCGCAGGTGGCTGATTAGAATGGCGCTAAGTCAACTAAGAACTGCACAAAAACGGTCACTATTGTCGCCTCCTCGTCCTGGAAGTGCTCCGCTTAGCGGCTTTTGCAACTTGCTTCCTCTTGGTTTTTCTGTCTTTTGGTTTCGTTTCATGTGATTCCCCGCGCCCCTCCAGAGTCCACCGCACCAGCCTGCAAATGTATGCTGGGGGATTCTGGAGGGGCGCGGGGATTTGGAGGGCGCCCGAGGTTCTTGGCTCGCAATTGGGTGAGGGTTTTCCAGAAGGGAGCGCAGTAGGCGGCGAGTGTTCTGCGGATTCGTATCATGCCCGAGAAGATTGAATTTTGTCCGGATTTTTGCAGTCCTTAGTTGAATTTTCTCCATTCTAACTCCACTTGTCTGTGGTCGAATTTTTCGCCATAATCGGAAAGGTTTGAGACACTCCGCCCGAGGTTCTTCGTTCTTGGGTCTTTTCATGTTGTTAAGTGTTGGACTTTTGACCACCCGGCGCCCCGAAGCTCTCGCGCCGGGTGGGATTAGTTACAAAGAGAAGCGACGCGCTGCCGCCTTCAAATGGTCAGACCACTCACGCGCGCCGCCGTTTGTGCGCAGATTGTCGGGGGGGTTTGCTGGCGTTGTTCGCACTCTTTTGAAGTATTTCAGCGGGGAAGTTTGCGGGGGTTTCGCCAGAATTGAATAAACCTCTCTATTGTTTGCCGCTTTCCTGCTCGCTAGGCCATTTTTGATGAAAAAAGTGAAAAGATGTCTTCAGATTTTTTTCCAAAAATGGCCTTGCGAGCAGGAAAGCGGCAAACAATAGAGAGGTTTATTCAATTTCGTGGCATTTCTCAAGAAGGGCTGGACCGGTTGCCGCTTGAGTTCCAAAGGGCTCGCGCCTCCTCTTTTTGTTAAGTTTCGATGGTGTGGCGTGCTCGCTGTGCCTCTGGTGCTTCCGCAGATGGCTGATTAGAATGGCGCTAAGTCAACTAAGAACTGCACAAAAACGGTCACTATTGTCGCCTCCTCGTCCTGGAAGTGCTCCGCTTAGCGGCTTTTGCAACTTGCTTCCTCTTGGTTTTTCTGTCTTTTGGTTTCGTTTCATGTGATTCCCCGCGCCCCTCCAGAGTCCACCGCACCAGCCTGCAGATGTGTGCTGGGGGATTCTGGAGGGGCGCGGGGATTTGGAGGGCGCCCGAGGTTCTTGGCTCGCAATTGGGTGAGGGTTTTCCAGAAGGGGGCGCAGTAGGCGGCGAGTGTTCTGCGGATTCATATCATGCCCGAGAAGATTGAATTTTGTCCGGATTTTTGCAGTCCTTAGTTGAATTTTCTCCAATAGAAAAACAAAAGAAGTGAAGGATGTTCCGAAGAATGTTGCAACGGCGGAATCTCGAATGCACCTCAACGGGGACCACGAGAGAGATTCCAGTGCATGATTAACGATAATGACGTTCTTCTTCTTCTTCTTGCTGGCGACGAAAATACTCGTAAAAGCAAGAAATATTTCATGAGAAGCCGTGTCTTTTTTCAATTGCAGAATCTTTATCTTTAAATTTACCGTGATGCTGATGTAGTTCGCCATTCCGTTTACAACTTAGACATACTTGGTGTGAAAAATGAAGTAGAACAGCAGGACTGGAACTGGAGCTAAGATGAAGAACAATATCATATCATCATTGCAAATACTTTGTACATTTTTAGCAACTAAACAAGTCCAGCAAAGCCTCAGCCACCAACTGGCTGTATCGGATTTGACCATTCTCTCACCTTGACACGGAGCAAACAGATTAAGTATATGTTGAGTATTAAATTGTCCCTCAGTCTTTCTGTGGCTGTATTAAGATGTCCTCGAACTACCCCAAGAAGGTAGAGTATATGATGTCCATATTCATTTACGGACATCGGAAAGGCAGATCAATGAAGCAGAGTGGGAAAGGAAATTCACTTATTCCGAAGATCGTGAGAAAAATATCCCTATAATCTAGGAGATGCTGATGTCAAGTCAGGTCTCTCTCTCTGCATAGAGAGTAAGGAAAAGGCCGAGAGATAACCAAACAATAGTCGAGCGATTTCGTGGAGACAAAAGCACCACTGCTGGAAGAGAAGATGAATGATGTTTTTAAAAACGCTGGTGGTCCGCAATCTCACAAGTAGAGGACGATTTCCAGTAGGATGTCGAATGTAAACATGAACAGCAAGAGTTTGGCTGTGGATTCCTTGTGATAACAAGAAGCGGACGAGAAAGTACCACTTGTAAAAGTAGGCTGTACGTAGTAGTTCTAGTTGTTCGACGTCCAGTACATCAAGTAAGTAGATTTTCCTATACCTGCTATGGTTGTGGTCATAAGAAAGATGAAGAAAAATGACCTTTTTCGAACAACTCCGAGTCTTTCGCGATTCTTGTTGTAGAGAGCGAACCAGTGTGGCACGGGAACTTGTAGTGCAGCGGAGATTACGAGATCATCACAACTCTCACTACGACGACGAAAACGACGAAGTGCGGAGACGATTACGCAGAATTCCAAGTGCAAGATGAAATCTGTGACTTCCTTGTTGTGCTTTAGCTGAGTTGTATAGTACAATCGGTACTAGCTTCTAGCTCTATCTGGCACTGCGTTGTCAGACGGAGACTACTAACAGAGGAAGCGCAAAGTTGCTCATGATCGAGAAAAAAAGAGGTCGCAAAACCACGGAAAACATTGCGGGAATTGTAATGGGACCAGTCAGGAGCAGGGCGTGAATAGTACATAAGAAGCAAACCCAAAGGCACTTCAACATTCTTTTTCCTTCTACTTCTACCTCAGCCTCGTGACGTGGTCTTTCAAAGTCCTCCTGAGAGGACGAGGAGATGGTCCTCCTTCTGCTACCGATGATGCCTGATGAAAGTGGTTGAGTCAGAGAATTTCTCATCTTGTAGAGGAAGAATGATCTTCTATAAAAGGGCTTGAACTTGAAGAGCATCAACATCCCGCCTAGCGCCCGCATTATTGTACCAGTCCTTAACAGAAGATGATGGAGAGAAGAAGCCGACTCGGACATTAGGAAAGAACACCGTGACCGCTCTAGGGGGTTGTTTGCCCTCACGACTTCGCAAACTAAGAGCGACCTCTGACGTAAGTATAACTTTGCAATGAGCACTAGTAGCTGCTAGACGAGCACCATCACTTCAGCGACGACGTGGTGGGCCTGTTGTGTTCCTACTTGATGTTCAGAGACCACGTGATTTGTCTTGTACGAGGACATTGACGAAGAGGAGAACCGCCATGAGGAGCAGAACTTGTTCTACCAAAGAAAGGACTCAATCTTCATGCGTACAAGAGGTCCTCCTCCTCTGGTAGAACAACCATAAGGACATCTAGATCTACCACATCTACTACTACTACTTTTTCACGCACATGCGTGGTTCAGGAGCAGGACATCATCTACCGTAAGGAGAACTATCTCAATGCGTGATCTTGAACAACCGTACGGTAACCCCTGGTCCCACCACCTTCGCGGCAAAAATGGTGCCGCAGCCAAGCCCAAGTAGTGGCGCTGGGAATGTCACTGCTCGTACTGTTGTTAAGACTAGATTTTGGCACTATCAAGGACATATGCGAAAAATAGAAATGATCGACGAGTTACTGACTGAAATAAGGGGCGTAGCTTTTACAAGGCTACTCTTCCTCTTTCAGT
>CAJINU010000068.1:616788-628871 GCA_905178165.1 Amoebophrya sp. A25
GAAGACGATATGAGCTTGGGCCGCTGGTTGCGCAAAACACTACCGGGAATATATACGAAGAGCAAGAGTATTGCGGATAGATGTCGGGTATTCGTGGACGCAGAGCTGACCACTCTGGTACTACAATTGTACTACTAATAGATGCTACGAGTAGTAACGACTACCCCCAGCTCCAGCTGCACTAAGTACTATATAATTCAATACTCTTTTGATTTTGAAGTCGAGTAAAGTATAATACTTGAGAAGCTGTATAAGCAACTAGACATTTTATGGGATACTAGTAACTAAGAACTGGACCTTTGGAGTACTCCTACTCTCTCCGAATTTTCAGAAGAAACGGCGCCGAGGTAATGACTTTGGCAGTGGATACAGTGGGATACTCAGCTCGGACAGATGCATAGACAACTTGCTCAAGTTCGTCGAAGATTATGGCCAGTCACACTCACAGTCTATCTTTGCTCCACGGCGACGACCTAGTCCTAGGGTCCGTATGCTTTTTTCAGATACAGATTGAGACAGTACTTCTAGTTCTAAAAGAATTGTGCGCTTTGGTATTGTACTAGGATCACTCTCACTTCTCACTCTCAGAGTTGCGACGCTCTAACGTCAGGAAGGGAATTTCTCAGGCACGACTGGAAAGAGCTCTTCACTGCTATACGGGATGATTATGGCTATTGTCGAAGTCCAGCGACAACGATTCTCATGAAATATAGTTGATCTTGATTCTTTTTCTTCTTTTTTTTCAATTCCAGAAAAATACAAAAAGGTATTCCAGTTCATCTTTGTCTTCGCTCATTTCATTGTCAACATGTTGAATTAGCGAAAGATGGAAATGCTTACCATGAGGCGGTCTCCGTTGCTCTGTGTAAGAATTGCTCCAAACTTGACCAGGGAGTGTTAGAGGTGAAGTAATAAGTGACCATGGCCAAAGATGACAACTGTACTCTCGCCACAAAATTTGATACGCACGCGGTAGCAGCTCTATCTCTAACAAGGACAGGCAGGAGATGCCCGATTCCGACGCACAAGAGCATCAAAAGGGAGCCGGGCGGTGGTAGTAATACCTTCCTGGTGTCGTGGGTTTGGATTTTACTCGGTGATAATAGATCAGCAGAAAGCTCAAGACTCGGAAGGGAATTTCAATTCCACTGACCACTCCGGTCACTCTTATACCATGATGGATGAGTGTGTTCATCTTCATACATGATTGAAATATGAACAGGTGCGGCCATCGTCTCCCGAAATTATTCACAACGACGCACAACTACTCACAGCGTTGGTGTGGTAAGCATATTATTGTGCATGTGGTGATACCAGCATTGCTTTCGCAAGTGGGAGACGTACAGTCACGCGATAACGGGAAACCAAGCATGTTTGATGCTGTCGGCGAGCAATGTACTAGCATTAGCGCCGATCCGTGTGGTGGAGCGCATCACAATCCTACTACTTGATAAAGCTATAATTTGTAGTCTGGAATTCGATCAACATTCATTAATCAACTTGTTCTTCATGATCTACTTTTTGTTCTACTTATAGCTCCTGAACTTGAAGTAGACAGGACGAACGACTATAAGCCATATGACAAAAATTCTGACAATATTGACATATATCACTACCTACAGATCCAGACGGCTCACCTGAGACCGATACTATTGAAGGCGAAGACTTTGCTGAGGTACCGAATTCGTTGATATCCGTGGCTCCAAGTGGCAAGGTTTCGAGCTTCACAGAAAGAGAAGCCGCGGAAACACCGTTTCCTGCTGATGGTCATATGGCAGGCTATAACTTAATGTAGTAGTCTCACTTGTTCTGGTTCCGCGAGATCCTGACCACCTCCTACTCAAGATAGCAGCTAGACGACGGCCTCTAAAGATAGGAGTCATAGGTTGAAGATGTCACCACTGCTTACTCTGATTGCCTACACTGTTACTCGTCACTTCCCTTCTTCATAAGTTTTTTCAATTTACGCAGGGACGTTGTCGCAGACTTGAGAGATATCATTGTTGTCGCGCATCAACAACAGGACGAAGTGGTGAATGGAGTAGTGGCAAAATTAGAAGAGGTATTTTCTGACAAAGTTTCTTCAGAAAACCTACAGCAGATTAGAGCATCCCATCAAGAACAAATGAAGGAGTTGCGTCAGGATGTAAAAGAATTTTTACAACTACAGCAGACAGTAATATCCCAGAAAATACGGGAGTTGTGTCAAAAAGTAGAAAAAGTTTTCGAACGAGTGGAGCAACATCAGCAACAGCAGAAAGCACAACCAGCGGCGTCGGCGGGAGAACAGAAAGTTAAGTACAAGCAGGACTCCTGACACTAGAAGAGCTAAATCACCCGCCGCTGCAAATCGATATGAAAAGCACTGCTAGGCACAATGACGGTGTCCCCTTTGTGCCTCGCGGTACACTAGCGAAAATACTGAGAGCACCGAACATCTATACCTCTAGTCTTACTTGTTGAATGTCAAAAGCTTGACCAAGGCGACCTAAGTTTGCACTTGGACTGACGAGTCAAAGTCTGTAGCAGTGTGTAACGGTGGCGACATCTCGTCTGCTGACAACACTACCAGGCGCTTAGAAGTGCTGCGCGTCTGTAATATTTTTAATTTCCTTCCATTTCTTTGATGGGCCGGACTTCTTCCTTTTTCATGGGTATTAAGCTAACACAGTGAGACTTCTAATGTTGGTGCTGCAGCTGGAGGCACAACCGGCGGGAGAAACCAGCCCGACGTGATCTCGGACCGGACTGGGGAAACGAAGAAGAGCGCCGCGCCCAGGCTCCGCCCCCTCGGTTCCACTATGGAAGAGTACTGAGTACATTTTTGCAGGCTGACAGTAGATTGATTCTCGTTAGTGTCTTCCAGTAGTGTCCAGCTGTCCTTCTGTCCAGCTGTCCTTCTGTCCAGCTGGCCCCCTGTCCAGCTGTCTTGTCGTCGAGCTGTCCTCCTGTCCAGCTCGCTGCCCTTCTGTCCCGCTGTCCTTCCGTCTGATGGTCTTGCCTCCTGTCCACCTGTCTTTGTCCTTCTGTCCGTCCAGCTGTCCCCTTGTCCAGCTGTCCTCCCGTCAGTCCACGCCGCATTTTGACGCAAAACACTCGCACAGGCTCACTGGATGCGCTATGGGCTTTTGGGGTAGCGTGCAAAGAGTCGCCCAGCCTGGAGCCCATTAGCTACTAGAGTCAAGTCCCAGGCGCTTTCGCGTGGTGGTGGGTTTTTGGATGTGCCGGAGGTCCGCGCTCTTGGTTTGCTCGCCGAGTGTTGCGCCTTGCTTGCTGCGATGGAGTGGCAATTGTCCACGGTGTCCCCGTGTCCACGGTGTCCACGGTGTCCCCCTGCCCTCCCACGGTGTCCCCCTGTCCTTCCACGGTGTCCCCCTGTCCACGATGTTCCTCTGTCTATGGTGTCCCTCTGTCCATGCATGGTGTCCCGCTGTCTGTCTTCGGGGGCCGGCGCCCCTCTGTCTTCGGTGTCGCTCTGTCTTCGGTGTCCTTAGGCCTTCGCTGTCCCTCTGTCTGCGGCGTCCGCTGTCCTCGGTGTCACTCTGTCCGCGGTGTCTCTCCGGTGTCTTTCTGTCTTCGGTGTCCCTCTGTCTTCGGTGTCCCTCTGTCCTCGGTGTCTTTCTGTCTTCGGTGTCCTTCTGTCTTCGGTGTCTTTCGTTCTGTCCTCGGTGTCCCCTCCATCTGCTTTCGGATTCGGTGTCCTTCTGTCGTCGTTCTTGTCCCTCTCTCTGTCCTCGCGAGCCGGCGCTTCCCCTCTGTCCGCGGTGTCTTTCTGTCTTCCGTGTCTCTACGCTGAACCGCTTCGAAGCAGAGGTTGGGCTTTATTTTTAAAAACGGCACAGGGGAGGCCGGGAGGGTTTTCTATTAGTTCTCTCTGGTTGGTGGCGGGCTCGTGGTTGGAGTAGGTTGGGAAGGAGTTCAGGCCGGCTCTTGGTCTTGTGTCTGGCGTGTGTGCGGGGCAGGGGTCTTGGAGGCGCTGGGGAGGGTGGCCTGGCCTTGTTTGGCTTGCTTGCTCTTGCTCGAGTCGCTCTCGGGGTTTGCTGCTGCGCTGGGCCTGGTGTGTTGCTCTGGGGCCGGCTCGATCGTCTTCGTGAAGGTTTGCCTTCAGTTTCGACGGAGCTCGCCTGCGTAGGCTGCACTGCTGCGGTTGTCTCTCTGTCTTCGGTGTCACTCTGTCTCCGGTGTCCCTCTGTCTTCGGTGTCCCTCTGTCTGTCTTCATCGGTGTCCCTCTGTCTTCGGTGTCCCACCCTCTGTCTTCGGTGTCCTTCTGTCTCCGGTGTCACTCTGTCTTCGGTGTCCCTCTGCTTTCGGTGTCCTTCTGTCTTCGGTGTCCCTCTGTCTTCGGTGTCCCTCTGCCCTCGGTGTCGCTCTGTACTCGGTGCCCCTCTGTCTTCGGTGCCCCTCTGGCTTCGGTGCCACTCTGTCTTCGGTGTCCCTCTGTCTCCGGTGTCTCTCTCTCTGTCCTCGGTGTCCCTGGCTCTGTCCCCGGTGTCCCTCTGCCTTCGGTGTCTCTCTGTCGTTGGTGTCCCTCTGTCTCCGCGTCGTCTCTCTGGCTGTCTCTAGGAAGCGTGTCGGGCTGTGGGGCTCTGCTGCTGCTCTCTCTTTGGGGTCGGTCTTCTTCTCCTCTCCTCCTGATGGTGGCACAGGACTCGGGTCGCCTTTTTCTTCTGCTTAGTTATTGTTGCTTCTTTCATGCTCAAAAACCACGAGTCTCCTGCCCCTCTAGGTTCCTCGAGCGCAGCACAGACGAGCAGGCTTGGCAAATTGCACAGCTTCGTGAAGATCTTTCCGAGCCTGCGGAGGCTGACTAGAAGCAAGGGGTGTATATATGAGCGTGCTCAAATGAAGAGGAGAGCGCGGCAGCTGCGCTGAAAGTGTAGTGTCACAGAGTAAATTAGCCGTGGGTATTTAGTTGATAAGTCACAAGTGAAGCGAAGCGTCCGCATGATTTAATATGAGCAACGGCGCAGGGCCTAACTGTATCCCCTTCCTACTTCCATCATGTTCGTATGCCTCATTCAATTCCCTCGAGCGAGTTGCGAGAGATTCGAGCGCGACTGAGAGAAAGGGAAGGAGGAACGGCGCACACCAAAAGTAGGCGCGTGCGAAAGGGCAACATCTCTTCACTGTTTCAGGTGCGTAGCGACGCCTCCCCTTTGTTTCTGAGCTATCACTCCGCGCCCGCGTTGCGGCCTCCCTGGTGGCCACGTCGTCTCGCGCTTCAACTTTGGGTCTTTCGTCTCCAAAATTAGCTTCAGCGAGTCGGCCTCCACTAGGCACTCCTTGTTGCGGAAAGAGACGGGGCCACACTTGTGGCGCCTGCATTCATTGCCCTCTAGGGCGCAGGTGACAGCAGCACTACTGCGCTTTTTCGCGCCGTGAATACATGGCGACGCCCTTCACGGCAATCGTGTGGACAGGGTGGCAGCAGGCGCTATATCAATAATATAATGCCAGGCTTGCTACCTTATAGCTTGCTTCTGTAGTTTGTCTACTTAGATGGTTAACATGTCTTGCGTCTGTTTTAAATGTTGATCAGTTTTGTGCAGTGCAGTGATAAATCACAAGCGAAGCGACGCGTCAGCTTGATCTATATTATTATCAATGGCGCAGAGCCTAACTGCATCCCCTTGCTACTTCCATCATGTTCGTGCGCCTCATTCAATTCTCTCGAGCGAGTTGCGAGAGATTCGAGCGTGAGAGAAAGGGCAGGAGGAACGGCGCACACCAAAAATAAGCGCGCGTGAAAGGGCGACACCTTTTCCCGACCCTTCAAGTGAGTACGCTACTCCCAAGCCGAAGCAAATGGACTGCTCCCGTTCCGTCTTTGTCACCTTAATGATAGCACTTAACTGCTACGCTGACCCCTATCATCTAACTTCTACGCTTCCTCATGTCAGTCGCCTTATAACTCTTGCACCATTCTCGCGCCATCGGTAACGCTCTTCACTTTAAAAATAATTGATCACTCTCAAAGATGAACGCGCCCCCACTTTCTCCGACGAGATTGCACGAGGAGCAAGGGCATAGATACCAGCCTACGCCAATTGGTTCAACTCAAGAGGAAAAGGGAGAAGCTAGAAAAGAAGACCTTCACTAACAGCGTCGCGCCATCGTCATCACCTAACACGGCCTCCACCAATAACCCCGCTGCTGATCACATCAGTACAACGCCAAGGAGAACTACGACAGTAACAAGTCCCCGGGCGAGCTCCGTGCCGAGGCGTGCGAGCTCACTCGGGAGAACGAGCACGGCAGTGCGTCCGTGAACTTGGTAGCCAATCCGCCACGGTTCAAAAAGGCCTTTTTTGACGCTGTTGCTTTTTCGAGGGCGTCCGTGCTAAAGCTAAACGCGACGCCCAGGCGCAGGCCATGGCCACTTTTGCCGCTCAGTTCACGGCAGCAGCTGCAGAGGCGCCATCTCACTTACACGCATGAAGGCGCTAAAATTTCTCACGGCTTTAGTAGGAGACCAAGAAAAGGGCTCGCACTCTCCTGCTGGCGGCTACTTTTTCAGCGTGCTTGGTCGATTAAAGTGCCCCGGGGGTAGTTCCCTGGTCGCAGAGGCTGACTCTGCTGAGATTCGGAGTCGCGTCACCAGGCTGCGACGTCACGGGAAGTCTGCTCATGGGCCTGCTCTTGGGTTACTTCTGGAAGAAGTTGCCGACGTAGTTCAATACGATCACGATTTTGCCGCAGTGGGTGCTTAGTGCTGCTCTCTTCTTCGGTGTCAGACGTGCAACCCCATTCGTGTTGACCAAATTTGGCGGCCTTGCGTTGCTGACGGGTTTCGTCTGGATTGCGATGGTCTTTCCGACGGTAGCGGCGCTCTTTGCGACTCTGCTGACCCTCCCGAGCTAGCTTATCTTGTGAGTGAGTTTATCCCATCAGGCAAGAACGTCTATACTGAGTTTTCGGGTGATTTCGAGCACAACTCTAGAGGCAAGAGCTTCGCGCTCGATCTCTCTCCTTACATAATATGGCGCCCCAACTTCCAAAAGGGGATCCTCGTGCGATGCCTCTGCTTGGAAAAGGGTCGAACTTTTGGGAAACTATGCCGCACAAGACCACTCCGCCTTTAGCTTTAGCCGCGGGCGGATCATGGGAGGGCGATTGCCTGGACAGTTTGGAGCTGCGTTCTCGATTATGAAAACGACAAGGATGGGCTGCAGCATTTGATAGGTTGCGACTTAGCTTACCGGAAGCTAGGGCTCCGCCCCATTTACGACGGATGAAGGACAGCGTGGCTCCGTACGACAATCGCGGCAATGTGTACAGTGGGCCACTCCCGCTCCAATGGGTCTGAACCTTATCCCGCTCCAATTCAAGGCTGTGCGTCGTCTATCTTTCACCCGTCGGGCTTCAACTAATCTCCCCCATGTCCATAACAGAACTCAGCTAGCGAGGCGCCATAGCGTGGCGAGTCAGTGCGCCATCGCACTTTTTCGACCTGCGGCGCAAGTCTGCCGGAGCTTGGTTGGGAATATTATCGCTGAGCAAAGCGCCGCCTGTCTCTGAGTGTGGGCGAGCAGCTCTCTGAGGGCAAAAATAGCCTCTGGGCGCAGCTTCACAAACCACAAAAACTGACGCCGCCCCCTCTTTGCTTGCAGTAAAGGGGTCCTGGTGGTTGTAGGTGCGTTGGTTAATTGTTGACAACCCTACAGAATTCGTCTCCTTTCTCACGTTCTTCACTTATTTCCTTCACCGTTATCACGTGGCCCCGTGTTTATTTCGCCTTTATTCCGTTCATGTAGTTCTTCTACTCCCTTCTGATTCAGATAAGTTTCGCAGCCTCCTCTTCGGAGCAAACGAAGCGCGATGGCTGACCCAGCAAACTTGCAACAGCCATTAGCTGACGCTGTCCAGCAGGTGGGCGCGGAGATAGCGAATCACCGCAGTGCCATCAACATTGCTCCTCGCATTCACCGACCCCCAGACGTGAAGGACTCTCGGCGAGTCAGCGACGCCGTTCGTCGCCACAAGCCGCAAGGCAGTCTGGAGACACTGCGCGGCCCCAAGGTGAAGCACTACAAGGATGACAGAGTAGAAACGCCCACCGAGTCCGTGCTCTACTACCTAGCAGGTGCTGGGCGCGAAGGAAGCCCGTTGCCTCAAGTCAATGATAGTCAACTCGCCAGGGCCATCAGTCTCCCCATGAAAAATCCGCGACGTTCTCGAAAAATATGAGGACAGTCGCGACGAGTGGGAGGATACGGCCAGGAAGGCTTGGCGGGACTCCTTCTGCAGTGCAGAAGTGCATGCTCTTGATCGCGCTCTTCCTAATGGTGGAGGTCAAACAACCTCCCCGAACAGATTGGCCGGCTTCATCGTCGGCACCTTTGAGACGGACGGCAGCAGCAACGCCACGACTATCGAGCACACGCACAGCACTAGCATGAACAGCATGGGCGTCGTCTCGCTTTGTCTTCCGTGGACTAACAACAACAGCGACAAAGGGAGAAAGAACAAGAAGGAGAAAGATGACGATGGCAACTACAGTAGTCGCGCCCCCAAGGTTTGCTGGCACTACTGCAAAGGCACCCCGTGCAAGAGCGACGCGCTTAATAAAAGTGGCTGCGTCCACTGTCAGCGGGGGCTTCACCCTCGTCAGGGTGAACTGTCTGAGCAAGTCAGACGGCGAAAATGTCCGCCGTTTTTCGCTGGCGAAGAAGGCACTTGCTGGCCTGGGTTTCGAGTCTTGGCGCAAGAGCAAGGGTAAGCAGAAGAAGTCCAAGAAGGACAAAGCGGAGGACGATGACGACAAAGAGCGCAGTAGTTCTTCTAAGTCCCGTCTTCCACGCCGCTACACAGTGGCTATAGTTTGCTCAAGAATAGAGCATAACTATCAGGCTGCAGCTTTCTTATATTCCCGAAGATTTCTAGTCTGTCAGTCTGTCAACAGTAAAGATTTACTTTCGTCACAATGATCAGTGCCGTCTTCGTTGTCTATCAATTACTCTCTGACTATACTGTTACTTTTTTGCTATCGTTTTTATTTTGCGTACCTATTTCCCTTCCAATTTGTAGGGCATTATAATTAGCGACCGAGCCGCCGCTTTAATTCATCGCTTCCGCTTTCTCGTTATTATGGTGCTTCTTGTTAGCAGTAGTCTGTAGTCCCATTTTGCGTGCTAAAACGCGGGGGCGGGGCCCAAACCTCGCGCGAAAACGCTTAGGAACTGGGTTGGCCCTCGATTTAGCACAAATTTAGCATCATGTGCGCGACCACATGCAAGACCACAAAAAAGGCCCCGCGGCTGCCGGGTTCTCGCGGGCCTTTGTTGGTTTGGCTCTTGGTCATGCCAGGAGAGGCGCTAGCGGTGGAAGGGGCGCTCGGCTTGGCTCTGTGGCTGCTTCTTGGACTTGCCTGGTCTCTCTGCTGAGGTATTCGCGCCGTGGTGGGTGGTGGTTTCTTGGGTTGTGTTCTCGCTTTCGAAGGTCGCCCAAGCCGTGAAGCGTTGTCAGGTGAGCAGTGCGGCGGAGGGGGGCACGTCGGCAGGGTCTTCGGGTGTAGGCAAATTGCTGAGAGGAGGCGCCGAGGCTTTTGCAGTTGTTGCAGGTTCCCAATCCATGCCCAGGCTGCCCCCGTTGGTTCTGGTGTGCGTGTCAGTGCGGGCGGTACTTTGGCTGGTGGTAGGGACGGGCTCTTGGGTTGGTTCTTTTGGCGGTTGTTGGGGGGCCGTGGGGTGGGCGGGGCGGCGGGCGTGCGCCTGGTAAGTTTTGGCGCTTTGCCGCAAATTTACCAGCTTTTTAGCAGATGACGCAGGCGGCTGGCCTCTGCCTGATAGCCGCAGGCCGCCAGGGGCCTGGCCCTTGTGCTGTCCCACCGATCGACTCCGCCAGACAGTTGCCGCGTAGGGAAGGGGCCGGGCATGCGGGGCCACGCAGTGGCGGGGGAAGCGCGTGCAGAGGGTGGAAGATTTTAGTGGGGTGAGTGCTACCAGGCGCTTAAGTCTAGCGTCAGAAGATCAACCTGAGACAGATGCTGATGATGTTCGTGAAGAGAACAAAAGACCACGACCGTGGGGCACAGGACTAGTATTGGAGATGAGGCTTACTAAAAATCCAAATTCAGTCTCCGCAGGACTCTCCTTTCTCAGGAGGAACAAGTTTGTTAAAGCATCTTCACATCCTTGGTACTACATATGATGCTATAGCTCTTGCTACAAGTTGTAGGCTGTCAGGCAAGATAGCAACAGGGACGCATGCATGCTAAGCCATCTTCTTCACATCTGCATGAGCATTTACTACAGTCACACTAGCAAGAACATCGGTAATTTCCACTGATGACTTTCAAGAGCAACTTCGACATGAGTTGTTTGAGAGATCGCAGCAGTCACTTCTTGTGAGGAGAAGTGCTCCTCTTGTACTAATCACACATAGAGGACACGATATGATGATGGCAGTACTTAAGTACTCAAAAAACGTAGGACACCTGTGAGATTTCACTTCAGAGTCGAGCGATTTCGTGTGAAGAAAAGCACATCTGGTGGAAGAGAAGACGGATAATGTTTGTCAAAACGCTGGTGGTCGTGGTCCTCAACCTCCTCACAAGTACAAGAGCACGATTTTTTCTAGGTCTCGTAGTATGTCGAACTTGATTATAATTATCAACAAGAGCTTGGCCTGAGAATCCTTGTGATAACAATAAGCGGAAGAGAAAGTACTTCTTGTTCTTGTAAGAGTAGGCTGTACGTAGTAGTTCTATTTGTTCCATTCTAGATCTAGTTGTTCCAGTATATCAAGTAGCTTCTCTTGCTGCTATGGTTGTGGTCCTAAAAAAGATGAGGAATGACCGTTTTCGAACAACTCCGAGTCTCTCACTACAAGAACGACAAAGACAAAGTGTGGACGAGGCTTTTACCCAGAACAAGTACACGACGAAGTCTGGGACTTCCTTGTTGTGCTGTAGCTAAGTTGTATGGTACAAGCCGTACTAGCTTCTAGCTCTTGCTTCTATCTAGAACTACGTTGTCAGACGGAGACTACTAACAGAGGAAGTGCAAAGTTGCTCATGATCAAAAAAGAAGAGGTCGCAAGATCACGAAAAACATTGCGGGAACCGGAATGGGACCAGTCAGGACGTGAATAGTACATATAAGAAGCAAAACCAAAGGCACCTCAACATTCTTTTTCATTTTCTTGTAGAACTAAGATAGAACTTCTACTTCTACCTCAGCCTCGTGACGTGGTCTTTCAAAGTCCTCCTGAGAGGACGAGGAGATGCTCCTGCTACCGATGATGCCTGATGAAAGTCGTTGGCTCAGAGAATTTCTCATCTTGTAGAGGGAGAACGATCTTCTATAGAAGGGCTTGAACTTGAAGAGCATTATTGTACCAGTCCTCAACAGAAGATGGAGTGAAGAACCCAACTCGGACACTAGGAAAGAACACCGTGACCGCTCTAGGGAGTTGTTTGCCCTCACGACTACGTATCTAATCTAACAGCGACCTGTGACGACGTATAACTTTTGTACGAGCACTAGGAGCTGGACGAGCGCCATCATTTCAGCGACGAGGTGGTGGGTCTGTTGTGTTCCTACTTGTTCAGATGAAGAGCAGAACCGCCATGAGGACCAGAACTTCTTCTACGAAAGAAAGAACTCAATCTTCATGCGTACCAGAGGTCGTCTAGTAGAACAACCATAAGGACATGATCTAAATCTACCACATCTACTACTACTTTTTCACGCACATGCGTGGTTCAGGATCAGGACATCATCTACCGTAAGACGAACTACCTCAATTACTTCTTCTTCATGCGTGATCTAGAACAACCGTAACCCCTGGTCCCACCACCTTCGCGGCAAAAATGGTGCCGCAGCCAAGCCCAAGTAGTGGCGCTGGGAATGTCACTGCTCGTACTGTTGTTAAGGCATAGATTTTGGCACTATCAAGGACATATGCGAAAAATAGAAATAATCGACGAGTTACTGACTGAAATAAGGGGCGTAGCTTTCACAAGGCTACTCTTCCTCTTTCAGTATGATCTCGGTTGATATAGATATTCTTGTCTGTAGTTCGTTCTTGCTTAAGTCAGTTTATCGAATATAGAGGTCAACTTGTTCAGCCCCGAACCCCA
>CAJINU010000068.1:645624-655701 GCA_905178165.1 Amoebophrya sp. A25
GCGCGCGCGCCGCGCGCATGTAACGCGCGCGCCTTATTTCGCGCGTAACGCGCGCGCGCGTAACGCGTTATAACGCGCGCGCGTAACGCGCGCGCGCGCGTAACCCGCGCGCGTAACGCGCGCGCGCGCGTTACAGTTTTTGTACCTTAGAAAGATGAAAAATTATAGCTTAATAATAGATTCAATATTCTTTTGATTTTGAAGTCGAGTAAGAAACAATACTTGAGAAGCTGTATAAGCAACTAGACATCTTAATAGGGGATTATCATTATACCAGTAACTAGCTGGACCTTCGAAGTACTCTCTCCGAATTTTCAGAAGCAACGGCGACGAGGTAATGACTTTGGTAGTGGGTACAGTGGGCTACTCAACTCGGACAGATGCATAGACAACTTGCTCAAGTTCATCGAAGATTATGGCCAGTCACACTCACAGTCTATCATCTTTGCTCCACGGCGACGACCTACTAGGGTCCGTATGCGTTCTTCAGATACAGACTGACAGTACTTCTAAAAGAATTGTGCGCTTTGGTATTGTACTAGGATCACTCTCTCTCACTCTCAGACTGACGCTCTAACATCAGGAAGGGAATTTCTCGGGCACTACTGGAAAGAGCTCTTCACTGCTATACCGAATGATTATGGCTATTGTCGAAGTCCAACGACAACGATTCTCATGAAATAGAGTTGATCTTGATTCTTCTTTTTTTCAATTCCAGAAAAATACAAAAAGGCATACCAACAGTTCATCTTTGTCTTCGCTGATTTCATTGTCAACATGTTGAATTAGCGAAAGATGGAAATGCTTACCATGAGGCGGGGTCCGTTGCTCTGTGTAAGAATTGCTGCAAAATTGACCAGGGAGGGTTAGACATGAAGTACATGACCATGGCCAAAGATGACAACTGTACTCTCGCCACAAAATTTGATACGCACGCGGTAGCAGCTCTATCTCTAACAAGGACAGGCAGGAGATGTCCGATTCCGACGCACAAGAGCATCAAAAGGGAGACGGCTGGTAGTAATACCTTCCTGGTGTCGTGGGTTTGGATTTTACTCGGTGATAATAGATCAACAGAAAGTTCAAGACTCGGAATTTCAATTCCACTGAACAGCACTCCGATTACTCTAATAACATGTTGGACGAGTGTGCTCATACGTGATTGAAATATGAACAGGCGCGGCCATCGTCTCCCGAAACTATTTACAACAACGACGTACAACTGCTCACAACGTTGGCGTGGTAAGCATATTTTTGTGCGTGTGGTGATCCCAGCATTGCTTTCGCAGGTGGTTGACGTACAGTCACGTGATAACGGGAATCCAAGCATGTTTGATGCTGTCGGTGAGGCATGTAAAAATGGCAATAATGCCGATGCGTGTGGTGGAGCGGATCACAATCGTACTACTTGATAAAACTATATAATTTGTAGTCTGGAAAAATTCGATCAACTAGTACCTTCTTCGACTTGTGCTTCAGCTTCATCTACTTCTAACTTGTTCTACTTATTATAGCTCCTGAACAACTTGAAGAAGTAGACAAGATGATTATAGTAAGTCATTTCTTCAAGAAACCCTAGTTGTACCTTTCCAGAAGTATAAACCAAAACCAAGCTCGATAAACAATATGACAATTGTGATAAGCTCACTACCTGCAGATCCAGACGACTCACCTGAGACCGATACTATTGAAGGCGAAGACTTTGCTGAGGCACCGAATTCGTTGATATCCGTGGCTCCAAGTGGCAAGGTTTCGAGTTTCACAGAAAGAGAAGCCGTGGAAACATCGTTTCCTGGTGGGGGTCATATGGCAGGCTATGAATTAATCATGTAGTAGGCTCACTTGTTCTAGTACCGCGAGATCCTGACCGCCTCCTATTCAAGATAGCAGCTAGACGACGGCCTCTAAAGATAGGAGCCATAGGTTGAAGATGTCACCACTGCTTACTCTGATTGCCTACACTGTTACTCGTCACTCCCCTTCTTCATAAGTTTTTGGAATTTACGCAGGGACGTTGTCGCAGACTTGAAAGATATCATTGTCGCGCATCAACAACAACTACAGGATGGAGTAGTGAATGGAGTAGTGGCAAAATTAGAAGAGGTATTTTCTGACAAAGTTTCTTCAGAAGACCTACTACAGCAGATTAGAGTATCCCATCAAGAACAAATGAAGGAGTTGCGTCAGGATGTAAAACAAGTTTTACAAGAACAGCAGACAGTAATATCCCAGGAAATACGGGAGTTGCATCAAAAAGTAGAACAAGTTTTAGAACGAGTGGAGCAACATCAGCAAGAGCAGAATGCACAACCAGCGGCGTTGACGGAACCGCAAGTACAAGCAGGACTCCTGCCACTAGAAGAGCTAAATCACCCGCCGCTGGAAATGCACGAAATTCGAATCAATATGAAAAGCCATGCCAGGCACAAGAACGGTGTCCCCTTTATCCCTCGCGATACACTAGCGAAAATACTGAGATCACCGAACGAAAAACTCGAAAACCAAGAGAAGCGAAATGTGCAGGTGATCAGGATGGCCGTATGGCTTCATTTATTAAGAGTGAAGGCGTGAGAATTTCGACGGCTAGCAGCGCTCCGACCACTGGCCTAGGCTTGAGGAACAAGGACAAGAGCCGACAGTCTCATAACAACACTCTTAATTAATGGCGCCATTCTTTCATTAAAAGATTTTGAAAAATACTGGAGCGTCGACCCCACTACGTCTCAAAGCTGGCTGGGTGATGATGCCAAACTCCCGCATCTCGTGTATCGTTCGTAGCTCCCAAGGCTGCAGGACCAGATCATGAAGAAGGTCCACTGTCCCACACAGAACAGATCGAACTGCTGACTGAGGCGATGTTCTTGCAGATGTGCCGCTACGACTACAAAGTCACCGAAGAAGTAAAACGAACAGAGGAAGTAAAAGTAGATCTTCAGGACAAGTTCGGCATTGTCGAGCGAACAAGAGGAGAAAATGGCGACAGACTAACTACTACAGCCTTCGGCGACGCCTTCCAGAATGAGATCCGTAGTGATCTTGTGGACCCACCACGCGCTGTCGAACTAGGTAAGTTCAACTGGCGTCATAATTTTCTCAGAGGAGAAGCAGGTCGAGAGCAGTACACGACGTCATCAGAATGGGTGTCTGTTAAAGAGGTACACAACGCCCTACAAATGTACAGCAAGAGGTTTGAGACCTTGAATCTTAGAAACAGTCGCGCTCTCGAAGTATTTTGCACAACGGAACTGGATCGATCATCTGGCACGAAAGAGATGGCGGTTTTCCGAAAAATTGTGATCGAGTTTTTGTTTATTAAGGCAGATCCAGACGAAATCAAGGATTCATCGAAGACTATAGAATATTTATGGGTTACCATCATCTTGCATCTCTGACTTCCACCATCCTTCTCTCGTTTTTCAATAGAAAAACAAAAGAGGGCAAGGATGTTACGAAGAATGTTGCAATGGCGGAATCTCGAATGCATCTCAACGGGAAGAACGATTACTACAGGAGTGCATGATTAACGATAATGACGTTCTCGGCGACGAAAAGACTCGACAAAGCAAGAAATATTTCATGAGAAGCCGTGTCTTTTTTCGATTGCATAATTTTTATATTTACCGTGATGCTGATGGAGTTCCTCGCCATTCCGTTTTTTACAAATTTTACATAAGTACGTGGTATGAAAAATAGAGTCGGACTAGATCTAAAATGAGGAACAATATCATCATTACTAATGCTTTGCATGTTTTTAGCAACTAAACAAGTCCAGCATAGCCTCAGCCACCAACTGGCTGTATCGGATTCTCTCACCTTGACACTGAGCAAACAGATTATTGAATATGAAATTGTCCCTCAGTCTTCCTCTGGCTGTAAGATGTCCTCGAACCCAATAAAGACGGTAGATTATAAGATGTCCATACTCAATCATTTACGGACATCGGAAAGGTAGATCAATGAAGCAGAGTGGGAAAGGAAATTCACTCAATCCGAAGATTGTGAGAAAAAAATCCCTATAATCTAGGAGATGCTGATGTCAAGTCATGTCTCTCTTTCTGCATAGAGAGTAAAGAAAAGACCGAGAGATAACCAAACAATAGTCGAGCGATTTCGTGGAGACAAAAGCGCCACTGCTGAAAGAGAAGATGAATGATGTTTTTAAAAACGCTACTCTGATGCTGACAAGGCGAACAATGAACAACTCTGTACTGGAACGAAGAGCAGATGTTGTGGTGGTTGTAGTCCGCAATCTCACAAGTAGAGGTCGATTTCCAGTAGGATGTCGAATGTAAACATGAAGATCAGCAAGAGTTTGGCTTTGGATTCCTTGTGATAACAATTTAAGTGGACGAGAAAGTACCAGTTGTAAAAGAAGGCTGTACAACGTAGTAGTTCTAGTTGTTAAGCGTCCAGTACATCAAGTAAGTAGCTTTTCCTATACCTGCTATGGTTGTGGTCATAAAGAAGATGAAGCATGACCTTTTTCGAACAACTCCGAGTATTTCGCGATTCTTGTAGTTGTAGCCAGCGAACCAGTTGTGTGACACAGGAAGTTGTAGTGCAGCGGAGATTACGAGATCATTACTCTCACTACGACGACGAAAACGACGATGTGCGGAGACGATTACGCAGAACTACAAGTGGAAGTGCAAGATGAAATCTGTGACTTCCTTGGCGTGCTTTAGCTAAGTTGTATAGTACTACAAGCCGTACTAGCTTCTAGAAGATCTAGCTCGATGTAGCACTACGTTGTCACACGGAGACTACTAACAGAGGAAGTGCAATAAAGTTGCTCATGATCAAGAAAAAAAGAGGCCGCAAGACCACGGAAAACATTGCGGGAATCGGAATGGGACCAGTCAGGACGTGAATAGTACATAACAAGAAGCAAACCCAAAGGCACTTCAACATTCTTTTTCTTGTACAACTAAGATAGAACTTCTACTTCTACCTCAGCCTCGTGACGTGGTGGTCTTTCAAAGTCCTTCTGAGAGGACGAGGAGATGCTCCTGCTACCGATGATGCCTGATGAAAGTGGTTGTGAGTCAGAGAATTTCTCATCTTGTAGAGGAAGAACGATCTTCAGTAAAAGGGCTTGAACTTGAAGAGCATCAACATCCCGCCTAGCGCCCGCATTATTGTACCAGTCCGCAACAGAAGATGATGGAGAGAAGAACCCAAGTCGGACATTAGGAAAGAACACCGTGACCGCTCAAGGGGGTTGTTTGCCCTCACGACTTCGAAAACTAAAAGCGACCTGTGACGTACGTATCTATAACTTTTGTACGAGCAATAGTAGCTGCTAGACGAGCACGACCATCACTTCAGCGACGACGTGGTGGGCCTGTTGTGTTCCTACTTGATGTTCAGAGACCACGTGATCTGTCTTGTACGAGGACATTGACGAAGAGGAGAACCGCCATCAGGACCAGGAGAACTTCTTCTACCAAATAAAGAACTAAATCTTCATGCGTACTAGAGATCCTCCTCCTCTGGTAGAACAACCATAAGGAAATCTAGATCTACCACGTCTACTACTACTACTACTTTTTCACGCACATGCGTGGTTCAGGATCAGGACATCATCTACCCTAAGAAGAACTACCTCAATTACTTCTTCTTCACGCGTGATCTAGAACAACCGTAACACCTGGTACCACCAACTTCGCAGCAAAAATGGTGCCGCAGCCAAGTCCAAGTAGTGGCGCTGGGAATGTCACTGCTCGTACTGTTGTTAAGGCATAGATTTTGGCACTATCAAGGACATATGCGAAAAATAGAAATAATCGACGAGTTACTGACTGAAATAAGGGGCGTAGCTTTTACAAGGCTACTCTTCCTCTTTCAGTATGATCTCGGTTGATATAGATATTCTTGTCTGTAGTTCGTTCTTGCTTAAGTCAGTTTATCGAATATAGAGGTCAACTTGTTCAGCCCCGAACCCCACCCTTCCTTCTAAGATGAAGTACAACGTCGCAGGTAGTAAGATAAAGATACACAAGCAACCACGTGAGGATGATAATGAGTGCGAATACTACTCGAAAACGTATAACACGTGGATGCGCGCAGCTATCCAAGAACGCATTCGCGATTCCAGTCATAAAGTGGTACATATTGCTTGCTTGTGTGGTAGTCTGTTGTGGTACAGCTTACATGATATTACTCATCCGTGACAGTTGTAGAAGTTGTACGTTTGTTGGAAAATAAGAACAAAGACGCTACAACTTGTAGCTCAGGAATGACTCGTTGACGAGACAACTACCATGCATTCGCAC
Source organism: Amoebophrya sp. A25 (assembly GCA_905178165.1). Taxonomy (NCBI): domain Eukaryota; class Dinophyceae; order Syndiniales; family Amoebophryaceae; genus Amoebophrya; species Amoebophrya sp. A25. The sequence goes on from CAJINU010000068.1 coordinate 651,900, forward strand.
CACTGCACAGATAGCCTACACCTTGGATGTCAAGCCAAAAGCAAAGCCTGAGAATGTCCGACGATTTGAGGAGGAGCCGGGCGACGATCTGGAGCCAAGAAAGCCAACTCCAGCAGGTGTTAGTATTTATTTGAGTACTACTAGAAGAAAGCTAATTCCAGCAGGTATTAGTATTTATTTGAGTACTACTAGAAGAAAGCTAATTCAAGCACCAGGTATTTATAATTTGGGTACTAGATGTACTAAGAGGGGAATGTTGAATCAAGTGGCAACCAGGTCATTGCGTGTAGTGCTATCTTCATCAACAGCCTTCGCAAATATAGCGTGATCATCTTCATCACCATCATACTGATTCCCAAACATTACACAGCAGCCCCCTGCTCTTCACCCTGGTCTCCTTTGGCTACCACCATCGGCCCAACGAGCGTGGACGTACCTGCAGAAAGGGTTCCTTGTCAGAGAACAAGGGTTCCTTGTCAGAGAGAAATGCTCTGATGTGACGCGCTTGTCTGAGCTTTATTCTTACCACCTACAAGATGAAGTTGCAAACACTACTCGTGCTAGTAGAACTAGAGCTTCAACATCATTATACTGCAAAGTAAGTCAATCGTTCTTCTCGTTCACGCCGTCCCTTGCTTCCTCATCCACAGCTCCCCCCTCTCCCCTCCTTCATACATTATCTCTTCTCTGCGGCGTGGTGTCATCTCGGATATGGATCCAGCCAAATTGGTGCAGGAAGTCAAAAATCTGCGTGTCGCAGTGCGAAGTAAGGAGGAACGCATAGCCACTCTCGAAAAGCATTGCGAATTTTTGACCGAAGAAGCCTCCAAAGCAGACCGTGCGACACAGAGGTGTAATTTTTATGAGGAAAAACGAACCGCTTGAGCTTATTTTCAGCAACACTTTCACATCGTCTCGTAAGTTGTACCCTTATTGCATCGCGCTCTCAGAACGCCAGTGAATAAGAAGAGACAGCTGCCTTCGCAGCTCCCACGATGATCTAATACCCATTTCTGGATCGCAATCGAGAGTGTCAGAACTTGGTGGAGCAGGGAAATACCCAAGAGCTCGCGCTCAAGGACCTAGAGGCAGAACTGGAAGAGGGAAGAGCCGACTTTCATGCATCTGAAAGGGAAGAGAGAACGCAACAAGATCGCTTGGTGACGCTGGCAGCGCAAATAGAACAAGTACATGCTGCTTTATCCTTTTTCTTTTGGTTTTGTTGATCGATGAAGATTCTTTATTCGCTTTGTGAAGATTTCTTGAACCTGAACTCTCTCATTCTGTTTCTTGTTCATAATGATCTTATGTGTTGGTACTAGTATAACGTCGAAGTAGACGAACTAAGAACACAGCTAAATCTTGCATCCATTCTCAGGTCTCCATCCAGAAGCAACAAGATCGAGAAAGAATGGTCGAGGAAATTACCATGGTAGGCGACGAGATTCATGAAGCCTCGCGAGCACTAGATGAAGAACAAGCATTGTTATGTCTGGTCGTGTGGTCACAGTTTTTTTATTTTTCGATAGTTAGTCTTAGTAAAAATTATAGAAATAGTATCGATCTCTACCTGTAGCTCCTGGTACCTGTCGCTCTAGCCGTAATATTTAAACAATGCGAACAGCTGAATGAGCACGCAATGTTGTACCTGCAGCACTTGTCCATCTCCATCGTCCGACGTGATCTACTTGCTCATCGATGACCTCCAACTAAGTACTTGCTCATCATGCTCATGTTGCAACTACATCTAGAAATCTAGAACTAGATCTTCTACTTCTACATCTTCTGCTTCTTCTACATCTCTCTTGTACTAACTAATTTGTTCAGGGTCATTATAGTCTAACCCCAGCACGCAAGAACTCAGCTGTCAACGAGATTGCGGAAGCGGCAGATGCACTGCAAGCCGCTGTGGATCAAGCGCGGGCTAAGTGGAGCAGCATGAACGAGAAACTCGATTTTGCCCTAAGAAAGTACGAAGATGAAATCGAATCACATATGAGGATAGACTGAAGATGAAGATCTTGTGATCTTGATGATGGACGAAGATGAAAAAATTGATCATGATTGTTCACATGCTTGCGTATATTGTTGATAGGGGACTTCTGATAGTAGAAGGGTAGACTTCGTGACCCTGCTTTATCTACTGGTCGACGAAGATTAACAACAGCTACAACAACAAGGGGCGAAGGTGCCGACCCTGCGATCTTGATGGACGAAGATGAAATCGAATGACAATGATCCTCTAGGGGAAAAGATCTTCATTGAAGACAATGATCCTCTAGGGGAAAAGATCATCGATTGTTCTTGCGTTGTCTTTATCAACGACGATCATGGCGATCTGGATGAGCAAAGAGAAGAGAAACAAGGGAACTTCCTGATGGAGTGGAAAATGGAGTAGGTGTAGGAGGGCCATGTTGAAGGCATGAACTTTAGAAACTACGAGGAAACCTGAAGAGAAGCAAGAGTCTTAGAGAAAAGTCGTGGAGAAAAAGGTGGACGCCGACATGAGGAAGAGACAGAGAAGGAGAACAAAAACGGTACTCCAGGATGAGAAGAGTGAGCGATGCTTTTTGCTTTAAAGAGATACAACTTACTCTAAAAATAAACCCGCTACTGCTGAAATAAACTCGCTACGAAATCTTGCATTTAGTCTAACTACTAAGGTTGCTCATATAACCCCGCGGTAGAAAACGGGGATCTACACGACCGTCTTTGATCTCTTGAATCTCAGAGAAGAAGAGTCATGACAGACGCGCTCGGTTCTGAAGTGAGGGCTATGAACACTTCTACCAGCACCGTTTGCGGCGAAGCCAAGGACGTCATGCCGGAACATGAACATCATTTCCCTCAGACGGAGGAAGGACGACAAGAAGTACCTATATATGACTCAGGGCCGAACGGCCCCCCCCCCCCCCCCCTGCTCCTTTCTTGTATCGACTTCCTTTATAAACAGTGACGTCGAAGAAGTGCAAGTATTATATGAACTTTTCATATTGCCAATGCCACACTCAATTTCACTTTCAAAACAACTGAACTCCTACTCTACCAGCAACTCAATTTTACTTTCACTTTCTTCATTTTATTACGCAGTGTACTCTCGACGCAACGGCAACCGCAACGTCGAAAAAAAACTTGTTCGACCATCTAGCAGACGCTGAGTATGAGATCTGGCAAAAGTATTACCATTTGCTAGGATTGACTGATGCGAACGGAAAGACTCGCTACTTGAAGGTACAGCTACAGACTAACTTGTAGCTCCTTCTAGTACTAGGTGTAGTTAGAGTTCACTTCATTCGTGGTTCTTGTTTTTCATCTCTACTAGAATTCTTCATGAAGTGGAACTTAAACTAAACGAGTTTGTGGCTCATGAATACCATAGGTTGATAGTCAGTGTCAGACTAACTTGTAGGTACAGACTAACTTTTAGCTCCTTCTAGTAGGTGTCGTTAGAGTTCCACTTCATGTTCAAGCAGCACTGTTCTCACTAATTCGAAGCCTATGCCAATGATACCGACCTTAGCACGACGTGTTTCATGTCAACATTCTTGCTTTTCATCTCATTCGTGGTTCTTAGATCATCAACTCTTTCCTTTACCATAGTTCGTTCTTTTTAAGAGGTTGAAGGTTAGTGTCAGAAATACAAATACTGCTAGTGTAGAGAAACTAGACCCACTGATCAACACCATCAGGGACACATCGGTCACATAGTCGTAGATGATGAGGAGGCGCAGAGCATTTTTCGCTTATTGCTGTCGGTCGAATCCGACAGCAAGGCAGTCCGGAAAGTGTGTCTCTACTTCGC